>JAJOZX010011709.1:0-111253 GCA_023014485.1 Bathynomus jamesi
GCGCGGATATCTCCTATACAAGCGTCGTTCTTTACGTTATTTATACTGCGTGTTCTTTGCAGTTGAATGTATATAATGTTACGGCATGCGGGAGGTGCCCCCTTGGGGCATTGGTTTCTGCGAGTATGTAGAAGAATTACGGCATTTGGAAGAGTGAGGTCCATGGTGTAATGGTATCGCGTCTGACCGGCAATCGGAAGATCCCGGGTTCGATTCCCAGGTGGTTACCTCATTTTTTCATTTGTTCCGTTTTCTCTCTCGTCTTGCGCGGAATATCTCCTATACAAGCGTCGTTCTTTACGTTATTTATACTGCGTGTTCTTTGCAGTTGAATGTGTATATATATATATATATATATATATATGTAAGA
Organism: Bathynomus jamesi; assembly: GCA_023014485.1. Classification (NCBI taxonomy): domain Eukaryota; kingdom Metazoa; phylum Arthropoda; class Malacostraca; order Isopoda; family Cirolanidae; genus Bathynomus; species Bathynomus jamesi. The sequence continues at coordinate 371 of JAJOZX010011709.1, forward strand.
ATATTTTTTGGTAATATATCTGACTTATTTTGAAGCATTACAAACACTAGTTGTGGCCCACTAAAAAATCCACCATGGCCCACCGGTTGGGAATCTATGGTCTAACCCAGAGGTTCCCAAACTTTTGAGCTTGTCGACCCCTTGATGAGCTTATAAAGTTATCATCGACCCCTAACCCAAATTCTCAATATTTAAAATAATTTTAAATGAAATGAAGTCAAGAAACATCAAAATATAATCAATATTTATTAATCATTATAGTTATACAATTACTATTATTAGTAATTAAGTGAAAATTGGTAACTGCTAAATACCTTTACAATTAAATCTTCTCTAATGGGATGGATGGGCATTAACAAGGGCATGAACATTAGACTGTAGGTTTGAGAGTTTGAACATTAACCCTGCAGAGTTCATGAGGGTATATATCTTGCCCTTGGTCAAAAATAAGTACGGAGACATTCTATCCAGCAATAATTACAGGCCTATTGCTGTCGCTTCCTGCTTCTCGAAACTACTAGAATCTTGTTACTCCGATTAAATGATTTCCTATGGACATCTAATCAGTTTGGTTTAAAAGGTCCCACTCAACTGACCTGTGTATCTATGTACTTAAAGAAACAATATCTAAATACATTGACAGTAATTCAACTATTTATAGCAGTTTCCTAGATATAAGTAAGGCATATGCAGTAGCGTACTAAGGGGAGTGCGAGGGGGGCAGTCCGCCCCGGGTGACAGCCAGGAGGGGGTGCCATTGCGAGAGTTGAAATACCAGTACACGTTTTCAAACCAAATGAAAAATTCGCCAAAGTAAGAAAAAAATTTCAAAATGTTCAAACTATTACAACAGCTTAATGTTAATTTCCACTATAAAATACATTTTTATTTTTATTGGCAATACAAAATTTACAAACGAAAAATTAAATATTTGTAAAAATTACTCGAAAGGCGAACGTTTGTTGACGTTTTAGTCATCAGTTTGTTGAGCATAGCTAGCTGGCTGCAACTGACATTCCAAGTCTTGTTCACTTCACACTGTGAGGTATGTTTCATTAAATAATTATGATAAAGCATAAAGTGCTGGTGTTTATAACAATATCATGGTACTTATACCAGTGTCCAGTAATTTTTGACAATGTGGTATCATAGTGATGTTTAAGTGTTTATAAATGCATCGTCGTGATGTTATAATACCCGGTAAATGCATACTGTTAATTTTCATTTTGTCAGTGTTCTAGTTATTTGTGAGTAATGCTCATAGTTTTCTGCTTTTTTAGGAGTCGTGTTTGCACTTAACCGCCCCTCCCCCCAAAAAAATAATAATAATAATAATCACAGACAATTTGTTCAGTTAATCTATTTCAAGTCATAATAGTTCATGCTTGTTATGCATGTTCATGCTTTATACCTTTTGATTTTAAAATTTTGCAGAAAACATCCACCATGAAGCGAAATCGACCCAGTGGAGAGAGTCTATTCCTTCTTTTCAGTCTCAACTCATCGATGGGAAGTGCTGATGGAGAATGTAGGCATGACAGTCAAAAGACTTTCCCAGACAAGATGGAGTGAGTGCTCATTATAACGCTGTGAAACCAGTGAAGGCAAATTTTGAAAAGCTGACCTCAACCCTTGAAGTACTGTGCGATCCCAAAGAAAATGTGGACACAAGAGGATCAGCTCAGATTTTGCTGTCTGCTGTATGTGATTTCTCTTTTTTGAGTTACCTTTCTTTCTGGTGTAAAGTCTTGGAAGAAATTAATTTCACACAAAAGTATTTGCAAACAGTTGGAATCAGCCTTGAAAAGTGCATTGTGAAGCTCCAAGCTCTAAAACTGTTTCTTGAAGATCAACGCAATGAAATTGTGGAGAGGGCCATTCATTATGCAACTACAAAGTGTGAGGAAATGGACATTTCTATGGAGAAAAGAGGGAGAGTGAAGCTCCGAAAAAGGATGCCAGGAGAGATGGCAAAGGATGCTGGTCTCACATTGCCAGAGGAAGTAAAAAGGGCTATGTTTGAATGTCTTGATCGCTTTCATCAAGAATTGGAGATTCGTTTTAATCAAATTCTGTCAATCTTCGCTGTTATTCAGACAAACACTGGTTGTTGCAACAGAAGAACTTCGGAAGTACATTCCAAATTTGACTCAGATTTTCGATGAATTCTCTGATGAAGATATCAGTGTGGAAATTAGACGACTTCGGAGGCATTTGGAAGTTGCCAAAATCAGCGTTGAAGAGGCAAAGAAATGGACAGCATTGCAGTTTCTGGAGTTTATTGTGAAACTAGTGTACCCGTGCCGTCAAGAATGACGGCAAAAAAAAATGAACCACGAAAATGGAGACTGCTGCAGAAATAAGAAGACGATTGGCAAGAGAACGACAACGTAGGAGAAGAGCAAGCTTATTCTAAAAATTTATTCCAAAAGCTTTTAATTTATTTGGAATCCTATCAGTTTAATTAACACGTATCATAGTTGATACAAAACCTGTAAAAAATTTTAAAATGTTATTAATAAAGTGTATGCTTATAGATATAACATAGCAGCTCAAACAATCTGTATAAAAATGTGAACCTTATCATAAAAATGTGAACCTAGTACAGTTCCCCCACTTCGCTGACGGTTAGACAGGCTAAACTACAAATAAAGAACCCAGCCGTGAAAATTTTGAGCTTCACATTGTGTCAACATTTCTGAATCTGGTATCTCCCAAAACCTCCTCACCCCCATTCATACAACTTGGGGGCTAACACCCTCCCCCATTACCCCCACCCCTCCCCATTACCACACCATCCCCGATTACCCCCACCTCCACCCTTCCCCCATTGCTAAACTACAGAAAAGAACACAGTCATGAAAATCTTGAGCTTCACATTGCCGCCCGTAATACAATTTCTGAATTTTTTTTTTCTCACAATTTCTGAAAGCGTGACACAATTCTGCAACAAACAGACAGACAAACAAACAAACAAACAAAACTGGGCTATTATTATAATGTAGATGGGAATTTTGTGAATCTTGCGAAGTTTGTCACTGTGTTTGAGATTCTTTTGACTGTCTGTGTCAGTGATGTAGTCGAGACCACCAAGTCCGAGACTGAGACTGAGACCGAGACCGAGACCTGATCCTGTGAGACCAAGATCGAGACCGAGATCAAAGGTTCGAGATCGAGATCTACCTTCCGAGATCGAGACCCTTAAAATTCGAGACCGAGATCGAGATCGAGACCGAGCTCATGCCCTTTCAATTTGTTTTACACTACTATGGAAATTAAACTATGTTAAGTATATGGGAGTATAATCGTTTTTATCATCACGCCACAGAGGTTGACACGCCGTTTGGCAACACTAAGTGGCCTTATAATATCTACTTATATATATAATATATATAATTCTCTATTTGTGTTTCCATTTTCAATAAAATTAATCTGACGGGGACGGGGGGGGGGGGGGGAAATTTTTTTGTAGCGCTAACCTAAAAGAATCCAGACCCCCCCCCCCCCCCCCCCGCAAGACAAACGTGGCAACTCAAAACAGGGTGACTGATTAGTGAATACCTAGAGTCCCTTACTTTTACAAACTTTCATAAACATTCTGAATTGTGTCTGTTCAACCAAGCCACCATCATGAGTATGCCAATAACATGTATTTTTCATTACGGTCTCGAGAGGTCTCGAAAGGTCTCGGGGAGAAAAACCGAGACCGCGTCTGTCGAGACCGAGATCGAGACCGAGATCCGAGACCGATCTCGAGACCTACATCACTGGTTTGTGTGTATATTGCTTCATGTGAAAGAAGTTTTTCCAAATTGAAATCGGTAAAAAATTTCTTTCGCTCGACCATGAGTCAGATAAGATTGACAAATCTGGCTTTACTTTCAATTGAACATGAATATGCAAAGAAGGTGAATTTTGATGAGGTCATTGATCAAGTTGCAGAAATTAAGGCTCGAAAGCAGAGACAGTGAATCCTCTGTATTTACCTTTGAAGAATAGGCTGAGCTTTGAGACTGGATTTCCTGTGTTTTTTGTATAAAATAAAATGCAGTATTACCTGTTCACTGAATTTTTAATGTCCTGCATTTTTCTTATTTCCAATTTGCTTATGACAGTACTGTACTGTTTAAAAATCTACTCGCAAACATAATATATTTTTCTGTGTGTTTAAATTTTAAAGTTATTTATGGGGGGATGCCAAAGGAAGGATCCGCCCCGGGTGCCAAATACTTTAGGTACGCCCCTGGGCATATGATAGGGTGAACCACAATAATTTATTTGAAAAACTAGAAGACAGGAAGGTTCCCATGTACGAGTACATATTAAATGTATTGAAATTTTGGTATTCCCACTAATCTTTCAACGTTAGGTGGGGCAATGTACTATCCGAGTGTTTTGGCTCCTCTTGCGGGGTGAGACAAGGCTCCTTGCTCTCCCCAATGCTGTTTAATGTGTATATTGACGGATTAATTGCTTCACTTAATGAGGCAACAGTGGGATGTTGTATAGATAACACAAGCATAAATAACTTAGTTTATGCCGATGATATGGTGTTAATAAGTCCCTCTGTTAAAGGTCTGGATCAGCTACTAAAAGTATGAGAAGTGTATTCGCAGAAACATGATATTCTTTTTAATGTTACAAAAACTAAGGTTATGCAATTTCATCCTAAAAGCTGTAATCAGCCAGTTGATATAAGGTTTAAAATGAATGGTGAAATAATAATTGAAGAAGTACAAGAGTTTAAGTATTTGGGTCAAACTATTACCAGCTCGTTGAGTGATGACTCAGATATAAGAAAACAATCTCGAAGCCTGTGTGCTAAAGCGAATATGACCATAAGGAACTTTCGATTCTGCACAAGTGAAGCTAAAGACACTCTCTTTCGTACTTTCTGCAGTAATATATACGGACAGCAACTCTGGGTGAATTATAAAAAAGGTTCTGGCAGAACCCTAAATTTGCTATACAACAAGTCTTTTAGACTCTTACATAAATTACCCCCGAGATGCTCAGCTTCGCAAATGTTTGCTACTCGCAATGTCCCGAGCTTCCCGAAGGTAACAAGACGTGCCCAATACAGTCTAATGCAAAGAATTAAAAAATCAACCAACCCGATTATCCAAGCTATTCATGAGTCCTGCCATTTATCCTCTAAGCCAGGGGTGGGGAAACTTTTCAGTACCAAGGGCGAAAATCGGATAACATAAACACCTCCGCGGGCGTCTGGTAATTTTAAGCTTATATACAGCGTGTCCCAAAGAAATGTATACCCACTTTGTTCGATAATACCAGCTATGAGGATAATAAATATATTACTTTTTATATGTTTTTTAATAAAGAATTTTCTCCTGAATCTAAATATGTAATTATTTTTATTAAAAATTGAAGAACAAAAACGTTACAGATGTTTAAATTATAATTATTATTTTCGAGACTTCATGTGCGATATTTTCTAATATTTTAACCGACTGTTTTGAGATACTTATGTTTAGTGTTGATATTGAAGCATAAATGTTGTAATTATTAGTTAATTCAAAAAATTTACAAATTCCATGGTTAAATGACACTTTATCTAAGATGTTCGACGTCTTCCAGAACGTTGTTTTTGTAAGTTTTGCACAGTGCCGTCGGTTTCAAACTTATCTCGTATACGTGCAAAAATATTAGAAAATATCGCACATGAAGTCTCGAAAATAATAATTATAATTTAAACATCTGTAGCTTTTTTGTTTTTCAATTTTAATAAAAATAATTAGATATTTAGCTTCAGGAGAAATTCTTTATTAAAAAACATATAAAAAGTAATATATTTATTATCCTCATAGCTGGTATCATCGAACAAAGTGGGTATACATTTCTTTGGGACACGCTGTATATAAGATGTATTTTAAAAAGCTATTTACTAAAAATAAATAATTTTTAGTAAATAATAAATACCTAAGCGGGCGAATTGAAATTAGCTCGTGGGCGAAATTTCGCCCGCGGGCGAGGGTTTCCCCACTCCTGCTCTAAGCTATGGAATTCTTGGTACGAAAACGTCTGTCTGTAGCTCCACTTAACTTCGACATTACAGTATTATTTCTAATCAGTTGTATGTATATACAGCGTGTCCCAAAGAAATGTATACCCACTTTGTTCGATAATACCAGCTATGAGGATAATAAATATATTACTTTTTATATGTTTTTTAATAAAGAATTTTCTCTTGAATCTAAATATGTAATTATTTTTATTAAAAATTGAAAAACAAAAAAGTTACAGATGTTTAAATTATAATTATTATTTTCGAGACTTCATGTGCGATATTTTCTAATATTTTTGCACGTATACGAGATAAGTTTGAAACCGACGGCACTGTGCAAAACTTACAAAAACAACGTTCTGGAAGACGTCGAACATCTTAGATAAAGTGTCATTTAACCATGGAATTTGTAAATTTTTTGAATTAACTAATAATTACAACATTTATGCTTCAATATCAACACTAAACATAAGTATCTCAAAACAGTCGGTTAAAATATTAGAAAATATCGCACATGAAGTCTCGAAAATAATAATTATAATTTAAACATCTGTAACTTTTTTGTTCTTCAATTTTTAATAAAATAATTACATATTTAGATTCAGGAGAAGATTCTTTATTAAAAAACATATAAAAAGTAATATATTTATTATCCTCATAGCTGGTATTATCGAACAAAGTGGGTATACATTTCTTTGGGACACGCTGTATTTCTATCCTTAGTATATGAACTGTCATTGTATCAATAATATTTGTCATATGGACTATAGTCTACCAATAAACCTTTTCATTGGTAAAAGTCCGCTGGGTTCCGCTGGAGCCACCTCTAAACCTCTTCAACAACTTCATAGTCACTCTGAAACTTTCTTCCACGAATAGCATCCTTCATTGGCCCAAACAAATGGAAGTCTGGAGGTGCCAGATCGGGGCTGTATGGAGGGTGGGGTTACACAGTCAAGCGCATTTTTGTGATGGCCTCTCTTGTTTGCAAACTATTGTGTGGCCTTGCGTTATCGTGCAAAAGAAGGACGTCTTCCAGCTTTCTCTTCGGTCGAACTCGCTTTATACGTCTCTGGAGTCTCTGTAGGGTAGCAATATATGCCTCCGAGTTGATTGTTTGTCCTTTCTTCATAATGTCCACCAGAATCACCCCTTTCATGTCCCAGAAGATGGTGGCCATAACATTTCCTGCAGAGGGAGCCATTTTGAACTTTTTCTTGCGTGGGTAGTCTGCGTGATGCCACTCCATGGATTGGCGTTTTGTTTCAGGTTCAAAGTGGTGTACCCAAGTTTCATCCCCAGTCACAATTCGTGAAAGGAAGTCATCCCCTTCTGTCTATCGAACCAACGACTCAGAAGCAATTTCTTTTCTTTGGGCTTTGTGATCTTCAGTCAGTTCACGAGAAACAAACCGTGAACACACTTTTGAGTATCCCAGTTGCTGAATTATTGTATTCACATTTCCTTCACTAATTCCTAGTTCCAGTGATAGCTCCTTGTATGTGACGCGCGATTTGATCGAATGATGCTGTTAGCACGTTGCACAGTGTGAGATGTCACAGCCGATGCCGGGCGACTGCTGCGTGGCTCATCATCGAGGCTGGCTCTCCCTCTCTCCGATGATCTCACACGTTTAGACCAGCGTCCAACTGTGCTTCGATCAACAACAGCATCTCCGTAAACGTTTTGTAGACGTTTGGGAATATTTCCAACTGTTTCCTTCTCTGCGGTTAAGAATCGATAAAGCTCTCTGTTTACGTCGCACATCACTGTCAAACGCTATTTTTGAAACTGCGTTAACCATCGGTTTTATACAAGGAGGGGAGGTTCAAACTGGAAAAATCTGGTTATATATGTGAAGCGCAGAGTTCAAACTAAAGGCCCAAAAGACATTTCAGCCCCAAAGCCTATTATTTAGCTAAAAAAAAAGGGTGGGGAAAAATATATTGAGTGCCTCTAGTGTTTATGGAAACCCACAAGGAAAAAGAAAAATGATTTCAAGGTCTTTCGTGTATTCAGCAGTACACCTCATCAGGGAATGACCCCAGGGAGTGCTTACCGGGAATTTCCTTCTGGCCCTTCTCTGACGAGATGTACTGCTGAATACGTGAAAGGCCTTGGAATAATTTTCCTTTTTCCTTTTGGGTTTGCATCATTCATTCATTTCACGTGTCTAAATGTGAAATTCATCCAATATATATATATTAGGGTGTGCCCATTGTATATATGACAAAATTTTAAAATTGACTTACAGCTTAGCACACAATGTGAATTGGTTACATATCGAAACAAAACTTTTCAGGAAAAATCTTGTTCAATTTAATGAATATTAATTAAGTGGGTGCTCAACGACTTCAAAAGCTCAAGTCTAAACCTGTCATTCTCAGTCACTCGCGAACCTTACGTCGCGTCGGTGCAGATAGGCAATGCTAATTTTTATCACACGCTCACATGTTCACAAACACGCTTACATGTGTGTATACGTATTAGAGGCCTGCGCGGGTTGCCCGCGGTGCGGGTACCCGCGGGTACCCACATTGCGGGGCGTGATGTGGGCCCCACTTCAAAATACTTGCGGGTGCGGGTCAAGTTAAGGTGCCCGCGCAGACCTCTAATACGTATACAACCATATATATATATAATTGTGTTTTTCTGTAACAACCATATATATATTAATTGTGATTTTCTGTTTCAGATTTTTAGATAGTGTTTAGAATATGGTATTCGATCCTTATAGTGGTTAAACAAAATTATGTCTTCTACAAGAAGTAAAGAAGCTGTTTATCTGTTAGAAATTCCATTTGCGCACCTACCAGAGACAAAACTACCACTAAAAAAGGAAATTTTGTCAGTTTATTTTTTCCATTTGCACGAAGAAAAATGCTCCCGTAAGGAGTCTATAAATTTAGTAGCAGAGGAATTGATGAATATATGGAACAAGGCAAAAATTGCAACGAGCCACAAACCTTATGTTATCAAATTGATTAATAAACTTGTTGATGATTATAATTTATTGAAAAAGAATAAAAGTAGGAAAACAGAGACTCAGTGTTCAAAGGAACAAAAGTTTATCGAATCTCTAAGTACATTATTTGACATTGCTCATCAAAATGTCCTACCTCTAACCAAAAGAGAGGAAGACCGTGCTTTTCTTATTGCTCAAAGACAGAAAGGCCGACCAGGTTATATGGCAGGTATAGACAAGAAAGAAGTCAAGAAACGGCAACAAATCATGAAGCGAGAACGAGCATTGGAATCACTGCGTTTGAAAGCTCATTCAGAAATGCAAGAAACTGTCGCAACTGTTGTTTGTGGCATCAGTTCCAGCAGCGATGAAGATATTTGCCTTCCCTCAACTTCAACCTACAATACTGATAAAGCTCTAAAGGAAGTTTCAATTCGTAAGGCACCTAAACGAGGCACTAAACAGGTAATTGATAAAACAGTTGTCTCTGCAATGGCCAGAACATCAACAACAAGTAGAAGTGCATTGCATATTATTAATTATCAGTGCCGTAGCACAAAGTCTTGGACATGACGTTGGTGACATGATAATTAGTCACAGGGCCACTCATCGGGCTAGAGCCAAATATCGGAAAACTAGTGCGCTGGAAATAAAAAACTCTTTCGGCAATGCCCATGTCCCTTTTGTTTTACACTGGGATGGCAAAATGTCACCAGACCTCACAAGTCAAGATCAGACAAATGTTGATCGCTTACCAATCGCGGTTTCTGGAAATGGTGTTGAAAAATTACTGAGTGTCCCAAAACTTCCTGATTCCACTGGAGAGACGGTCGCTAAAGCAGTAATTGAAACAATTGAAGAGTGGAATATCACACATAAAATTATTGGCTTAAGTTTCGATACCACTGCCAGCAACACTGGACAAAGGGCAGGTACATGCACTATACTAGAGCAATACCTTAAAAAGGATATACTTTTTCTGGCATGCAGACATCATATTCATGAGCTTGTTTTGTGCAAAGCATATGAGATACTTTTGAAAGATAACTCAAAATCTCCAAACATAGAGATTTTCAAGCATTTCCAGAAATTCTGGCCAAAGGTCATTCAAAATGAGTATCGGCCTATTACCCATGCAGATGTTGGCACAGAAGAAATTATTGCTCTTAAAGATGACATTATCATGTTCGCAAACGCAACCCTACACGAACAACAGCCTCGGGATGATTATCAAGAGCTTCTGGAGCTCTCAATCATATTTTTGGACGGGATTCCAATCACAGGTATTTCTTTTAAGCGCACAGGTCCTGCTGTTCATCGAGCAAGATGGATGTCAAGAGCCATTTACTCTCTCAAAATGTGGTTGTTTAGAAATCAATTCGATCTACAGAAGGAAATACCGAATTTGAGATTAAAAGGAAATACAGCTTCAGAAAGGAAATGGGTAAACTTTTTAAATTTTAATATATTTCTTGTAAATATATATTTAAAAGCATGGTTCCAAAGCTCTGTGGCCATAAAGGCTCCAGCAAATGATCTGAAGCTCTTTCAAGAGATGAACTGTCTTAGAAATCAAAATCTATCAAATACTCTTACTACTGTCTTTGGACGCCACCTGTGCTACTTAAATGAGGTAAATGTTGCTCTCGCATTTTTTGATCCAGAGATATCATTTGATGTCAAAAGAATGATGGCCAAAAATGCAAATGAAGTTCCTTGCCATGAAGGTTTTGTGCGTAGGGTTCAGCCCTTTGATCCTTCTCACAAAACTTTACCTGATTTTTGCATGCAAAGAACCAAATCATTTTTCACAGTCACAGGAGTATTCGCAGAATTTCTTCATGAAGATCCTGAAAGGTGGTCAGTTTCGGCACATTACAATGCCGCAAAAGAAATAGTTAAAAATTTGAGAGTTGTAAATGATCTTGCAGAACGTGGTGTGGCTCTCATTGCGAAGTTCAGTGCAACACTAACAACAGATGAAAATCAAAAACAGTACCTTTTGCAGGTTGTAGAACACCATAGGAAACAAAACCCCAAAGCCAAGAAATATTACTAGAAAATGTATGTTTATAAGTGTTATTCAAAAAATATACTGTGGTTATTTTATGTGTAAAATATATTGTGTGTGTAGTTTTTGTATAGGCCTACAAAGAGATTAAAAAAGATAGGCTTAAGTGAATGTTCGGAAGACTCCAAAAGTATATTTACGTTAAATTTTTAAAATAATTAAGCTTAAGTTGAAATAAAGTCTTAAAAGTATGGAATTTATTTAGTGGTGCTACTGTAGTATGCGGTCTACCTACGATTGGTTAGGTTTAATCATGATATTTTCGTTAAAACTAACGAAAATATCATGACTAAACCTAACCAATTGTCAAGGGCGATTAACATTGGGATGTAAACAAGCAATTAGCAAACAAGATAAGAAATTATACTTGAAAGGTAAACCGCCGAATCGTAGGTAGACCGCATACTACAGTAGCACCTATTTAGTTATGGTACAACTTTTTTGAAGTGGAACTTTTCAGTGAATTGAGCACCCTGTTAATTTTAACTAAATTCAATAAATTTTGTCTATATTAGTTTTTCATTCATTGCCACAAAATAAAGATATGTGGTATTAGAAAAAATAAAGTTTAATTTTAGGCACACCCTAAATTATATATATATATATATATATTATATATATATATATATATATATATATATATATAAAAGCTTGCAGGCAGTACCATGAATAATAAATGTAAATACTAATGGATACGTAAAATAATTAGTGTGACACAAGCAAGGTCACTCAAATACTGTAGCCTTATGTTTTTTGCTAAGTAAAAATCAATTAAATTCCTTCACTTCCGTCTTTACCTTCATGTAAGTTGAAATTAGTGGAAGTTTGCTATTGATTACTGTAACTAAGAAACGCTGAGTATATATACTGTATATATATATATATATATATATATTAGTGATGGATCGAATAACCGCAACCGCAACCGCACTACAACCGCACAAAAATTCACAACCGCAACCGTAACCGCAACCGCCGTTCCATAAGTGCGGTTGCGGTTGTAAAAGTTCTTCAAAGTCGTCACTACTGGACTCGATGAACGCATTTTTGAGTTCAAGCAGTGAAGAAGAAGAAAGTTCACCAAGGATCAACAAGAAGATGCGAGTTCTTCTAGACAACTATCACAAAGAAAAAAGAATTGCTCCCGACGATGATCCTCTTCAGTGGTGGAAAGATAACGAACTAAAATACAAAGAACTTGGCTGTATTGCAAGAACATATCTTGCTTGCCCTTCAAGTAGCATTCCAAGCGAGCAGCTCTTCAGTGGAGCGGGAACGTTGTACGATGAGAGGCGTTGCCGCTTGAAAGGTGAAAATGCAGCAAAAATATTATTCTTGAAATTCACACTGCCTGTCATTAAGTTTGACATCAGTTTTTCAAATGAATAATAATAATCCATAACTTTCCAATGGGTGGAGGCTGGGGAAAGTGGTAGGTGGGATGAACAGTGCGATGGGTCCTCGTCCCTCATCCTGGTAACACACTTAGTGCAAAATATGGTTTTAATTAATTTGACCTATTCTTTCATAATAGCTATATAAGTTTAGAATATACTTCATTTAAATAGTATTTATTTAGTAAATACCTTATGTTGAACACAAGTTTTGCAACACACAAATAGCGGTAGCGGTGTATTGCAAAACTTGTGTTCAACATAAGGTATTTACTAAATAAATACTATTTAGTATATATTATGTACCAAGTGTGGCTAAATCGCACTATAGTGGCTAAATCCAGTTAATAATTACGCATTTTTCCTAGTATATGATAACCGCAACCGCAACCGCGGTTGGAAAAAATTCGACAACCGCAAACACAACTGCAACCGCAGTTGTGAAAAACCGACCACTCGATCCATCACTAATATATATATATATATATATATATATATATATATATATGTTACAGTCAATGTCTGAAACTAGTCATTTCACGTAATACCTAAAAAATTCAGGCATTTCGCCTAATACCTGACTTAAACATAGGCAATACGCCTTAATAACCTAACCTAACCAACCTAATCTAACTTAACCTAACCTTCACAAAGTCATTAATCGCTCAATCGAATCACGCAAAATGCCTGTTCTCTGTTTACCTTTCCTTTTCTGTGTGTCCAGTCCCTTTTTTCATGTTCTTGCCCCCCCCCCCCCCCCCCCCCCCCCACCACACACACACGCAAGTGCGCATCCCCGCATAAGCGAGGCACCAACTTTTTTTTAATCCTTTCGCTGTGTAATTCAGATATTTCCGAAAAAAAACTTTCTGAAATATCAGAATTACGCAGGAAAGTGTTAAATTCGTATACAGTATCTAAAAAATTACGAGTGTTATCCAAACCTAATTTAATGTAACCTAACCTCATTGCCATCGAACCGAAAAGGGCGTGATAAGTGTTTCGGACGTGACTGAGGGCTCGAAAGGTGTTTTCTGTGAAGTCAGTAAATAGTGAGGTACTCTGCTAATCTACCGTAACCTACCCTAACCTAGCCAATTTTTAAAGTATCCTAACTTAATCACGACCAACGTATCGTTTTTCCATCAATACAAATATTTTTAGATATTTTATAATTTTTTTAATGTTTCGAGGTACCCAAAGTGTTACCTCACGAGGAAATTACCCCGCTACATCTGTGAATTATCACACACTCGATCTCCCTTATGACAATTGACTATGCACACAGAAACAATAATAATGTATTTCTAGAAACATTTTTAAGTTACATTTTTCCATTCTATGCAGTTTAAATTTTTTTAGATATAACTTGAAATTGGAAATCTTCTTCGGATGCAAAGATTACTGTACACTGTTTTGATTTGGCTGAGAATTAAGTTTCATGTTACATAGTGAATTTCTTGTCATTGTTGAAGGTGAAGGTCTTGTTAGGTCACTAATCGTAGCTTATGAATCCTTGGATACGGACAGCAGTAAAGGACTCGAAGAAGGTTCAGAAGTGGAGTGGATCAATTACTGGGAAGAAGCAGGGACGGATATGAAGGGCTTTTGATGGAAGAGTTGATGAGAGCCCAGCAGGAAGCTCCGAAGAAGATGGGGTACTGTGGACCCATCAGAAGTATTGTGTTTCGGAAATCTAGCGTTTTACAAATCAACAAACGGACGTTCTAGAGAAGAAATGAAGTGTAGGAGTAAGGAGTCAGTGAAAAAAAGATGACAAGAAAGAAGATTGGGGGAGCAGAATATAGTGCGGACTACAAGGAAAGAAGAGCCATTCTGGAGGTGAGATGGCAAAGCGGAGGGGAAGGAAGGAGGAAAAGAGATAAAAAAGACCGAGTACAAGAGGAGCGGGAGGCGGACGGGAAGTGGTATGCTAGTACATTCAGAACGAGAGGGAATCTTGGAGAAGCAGCATTGGAAGAGAGGTGAGGAGCAGTAGTGTCTGCAAAGGTAGACGAAAAGTAGGAGAGGAAGAGAGAAGGGTAGAAAGGGAGGAATGGAAGAAAGAGGAGGAGGAGGTAACCGCTCTCAACCCTCCAACTATCGTTCAATTGCTTTGGTTTCTAGTCTTTCTAAAGTTTTTGAATCTATCCTTAATAGGAAGATTCTTAAACACTCTCTTCTCACAATCTACTTTCAGATCGTCAGCATGGGTTCCGATCTTCTTGCATATCTCTCTGACTCTTGGTTATTCTCCTTTTGAGATTTCGGTGAAACCTTTGCTCTTGCTCTAGACATCAGAGATTTTTGATAGAGTCTGGCACAAATTTTTAATTACCAAACTTTCCTCTTTCAGTTTCTATCCTTCTATCTGTGCCTTCATCTGTGATTTCCTTTCTGGCCGATCTATAGTTGCGGTTGTAGATGGCCCCTCTTTTTCTAAAGCTATTAATAGTGGTGTTCCTCAGGGTTGTGTCCTGTCACCCACTCATTTCCTTTTATTTATCAATGATATCTTAAGTCGTACTTCCTGTCCTATCCACTCCTATGCCGGTGATCCTACCCTTCACTTTTCCACCCTCTTCACAAAGCGTCACAGTCATTCTATGATTCGCGTAGGACGGCTATGGTGCACCTGACTTCTGATCTTTCTACCATATTTGATTGGGACAGAGAAAAAAATATGAAAAAATCTTCCACACGACTATCTCCTTTGTTTTGTTCAGCTCTCTATAGGACCACGTCCTATCAGTGTCGCATTCAACAAAAGAGTAGAAAGGACGCTGCCTGTGCCCAAAAATACTGGCTATAAATTAAGTGAATTTTTCACTAACCTTAAAATTATGAGATGGATATACGAGTATACTGTATATACACCTTAACTTTATATATATAAGCAATGCTGCATTAATTAGCTTAGTCATCATATCGCTTTGGGACAACAATGGCTCCTCCTCTTCTAGATTTTCTAACACGCTTACCTTCAATAATACACAACTCAATTCTTCCTCTTCTCTTAACATTCTTGGTGTTTCCTTTTCTTGTGACCTTTCGTGGAAAAAGCACATACAGTATACTCTCTTTCTAAAACCGTTCTAAGAGGTTAGGTGTCCTGTACCAGCTCCGCAGTTTCTTTACCCCCATTCAGTTGCTATCTTTATACAGGAATCTTCTCTGCCCGTGTATGGAGTACACTTCTCATGTGTGGGGTGGCTCAACCCATACAGCTTTACTTGGCAGGATGGAATCAGAGGCTTTTCGTCTCATCAATTCCCGCCACTTACTGACTGTCTTCACTCATTCTCTCTTTACTCTCGCTATTAAAACGGTCACAGTTCTTCTAAACTCTCCAACTGCGTGTCTCCTCCTTTAAGGAGAGCAGGCAGTACCAGACTTTCGACACACTCTCATTCCTTTTCTGTCCAACTCTCTAATGCAAATATTAATCGGTATTCTCAATCTTTCATCTAATCAATTAGTCAACTCTGGAATAATCTTCCTTATCCCATCTTTTCCCATGTGTATGACCTCCTCTTTTTCAAACGCAGAGTGTCCAAACCTCTCAAAAACGTTGGACATTGAGTTTGGCTCTCTTTTTCCTCTATGGGGGTGGAGGTGTTTTTGCGTACATTTGCCCTTGGTCCTCCTTCCTGCATAAAAATATACTGTAAAGGAGTTTACTTTTGCTTTACATACAGCACAGAGAAATGTAATATCAGTAATCTGTTTCGCGTTCGAAACGTTCATATAGTTAAAGTCACGTAATTTTTTACAGAAATCACTTTTGATGTCTGCGTTTTCATTAGTTGCTAAATTGCGTAAATTACACAGTTGTTGGGAATGTGCACTCATTGTTATGTTATTTATTTCCATAATCATTCAAATAAACCGTTTGAATGCGAAGTGAGTCAAGTGAGTTTGGTTTATTATGACCTTCTTCCTGGTTTGCTATGTTTTGCCCTTCTGTTCCAGTTTATAGCTGCTCTCAGAGCCTTTTATTTCGTTGAATTTATTTTAAAACTGATATGTTTATTTACCTAAATTACATTGCACTTTTACTTAAAATTTATTACCATGGATTCACTGACACATTATAAACGCCTGGACACAAATAAAATTAACTGCCAAGACGCGACTCCCTTATTATTTTTATGTTAATACAGAGAAACAAAGTGTCCATTCACCACGAGATATAAACACTATACCTGACCAGAAATAATACATATAAATATTTTCTTTTTAGAACGCGAGGGACTCTTCCTGTCAACAAATTCAGTCTGCCTTTGTCTGAACGTTACATGAAAAGACTTTCATCTTTAACACTTTACAACAGGTAAGCTGATGCGTGAATGTACCATCAACTGAACGATTATACGAAAGACTCCTATTTATTTCAAACGAATGAAGCAAACTCATTCTACAGGGTGTTCCATTTAAATGGAACCATAGGAAGTAATTAATAATGTCTCTTTTTTTTTTCCAGATTTGTGAAGGTAAACGTAATAAAGGTGATAATAAGGTAAAAAAGTAAAGGTAATAAAGGTAGATAAAGGTAATAAAAGTACCAATATCCTTTCCAGTCTTTATTACTCCCATTTAAATGTAACCATTGGGAGTAATAAAGATTGAAAAGGATATTGGTACCTTTATTACCTTACCTTACCTTTAATACCTTATTATTACCTTTATTACGTTTACTCTCACAAATCTGGAAAAAAAAGCCATTATTAATTACTCACTATGGTTCCATTTGAATGGAACACACTGTACATTTATTTTCTTCTACAGTCTATTTCCGGAGTGCAGGATTTTATTAAGTTTATTGGTCATTCAAATCAAACCAAATAAAAAATTTATTAATTAAAACAAAGAATACAATATTTCGATTTTTGCAATTTAATTTGACCTTTAAGTTTTAGGTTCTACTGGGCTCTCAGATTAATTAAAGGTAACGTATCACTTTGTAGGTAGTTATGATTAATATGTAAATATCCTGAGTAAAAGGCATTAGTGAATACACAACCAAACTTATAGTTCAATAGAGAGTAATTACTACACAAAAATCCAGTACAAAGAACTGATATTTAAATATAAAAAAATGAGGTACAGTGAGTAATGCAGTATGTACATTTAATCCTTGTTTATAAACAAAGTATAGAAACTTAGAAAGGAATTCTCCAACGAAGAAAAATGTGATGTCGCGAGATCCCTGTTTATTTATCCTCTTTCACCGTCTCGCGGGACCTCGCGGGATAATCCGACGGTAAGAAGGTCGGCCAGCAAGGGTGAGGCAAAGGTTCTAAGTTTGCAATTTTTATTTACAAAATAAAATCTTGTTAAAATATTATAGTGAGTAGTTAAAAGTTTAAAAAGTTTACATGAAAACAAAACTATGTATCATGAGTGTCGACTTCATGCATAAATTATGTTCTAGAGGTTACTAAGAGTATGAAAACTTAATTTAGTAAATTAAAAAGCGGAGGATCGAACCCGGCAAGGAGAAATTGAGGGCTCTACTCATATAACAGATCAGAACCAACTGTCTTGGGTTTTCTCAATGTCTCCCTTTATATGAGAGCAGGGCCGGATTAAGACCTTTAGAGGCCCTAAGCACTTAAAAGATTTTGGTGCCCCATATATATGTAATTCAAAATATAAACAAAAATAAACCATAAAATAAAATTTTATTTTTTGAAATGAAACAAAACTTACAGTAAGATGGAAAATAATGTTTATTTTTGTATACTTCCACTTCATTTATATTTGAAAAGTTTTCTCCTACTTTTTTTAATTGCAAAGTCTTTGATCAGATCCTCAAAACTAATCTTACGTAACACATCTGCTTCTATACTTAGCAGAGATAAGGCATCCAGCCTGCCTTGTTGCATAGTTGTTCTGTTGGTATTTTTAATATACTTCAACTGAGAAAATGAACGCTCAGCTGAGCAATTTGTGACCATTAATGTTAAAAATATACGAAAGGCAATTTCTACATTTGGGAAGGCACACTCAATATTGTCTTCTACAATTATTTTATAAAGTTCAGCATGACTGAATCTTGTTTTTACATTTTTTTTTGCACTGAACTTATGGCACACATATGAGTGAAACTGCTGAAGCTCAGCAGAGAAATTAGTGTTCAAGTCCTCTGGGTAAGCATCAATCATCTTTTTACAACCCTGAGAATACCTTTCAATTTCAGTAGATGATGAAGTGGTGACATTATGTGGCACATCACTTAGAAAAGAAAATCTCTCTCTGCTATTTCTTTGTATATCTCTCCTCTTCTTCTCATCTCAGTTTCAAGTTTGTCAACAATTGTGTAAAAGGTGGTGATAAGAAATTTATCTCTGGCATTCAGATATACTTCTGGTGCATCTCCGTCATTGGGTACCTTCTTTCTGATACGTTTGCGAGTTTGAGCTGCCTTGTAATCAACATCTGGTAGCATTTCCTTTGTAGCTGCTTCATATCTTTCAAATTCATCTCGTGAAGTGCACAGTTGGTCAGCTAATGATCCATACAGATCTGCACATGTTTTTAAGTTCACATCCTTATTCTGTAGAACTTTGCTTACTCTATGAAAATTTTGCAAAATCTCATCCCAAAAATTCAACATAAAAACGAATTCTAGCTCTTGCATCTTATTTGCAATATTATTTGCTTCTCTTCTAGTGTCTCCCTTTTGTGACTGGTCTTCAGCTATACATTCTAACGCTTCTAAAATTTTAAGGAAGATTTCAAAATTGCTGCTGTTGCCATAGCATGTGCCTCCCATCTGGTATCAGAGAGGGATTTTAAGACACTTTCATTTCCAATACAACCTTTAAGAATTTCCCACCTGCTGGTTGAGGCTAAAAAAAAGGTATAGAGCAACTGCACTGTAGAGAAGAAATTAACCGCCTCTTGACAGCAGTCAACAGCACTTCGGCCTACCAGATTTAGTGAATGGGCTGCACAGGGCACATATATAGCAAACTTGTTTGTTTCTAAAATTTTTGCTGCATCCCCTTATAACGCCCAGACATGTTGGCAGCGTTGTCGTAAGATTGACCCCTACATTTTGAAAAGTTTAGCTTACAAACTTCACGTAAGTACTGCAACACCTGATTTGCCATTTCCTCACCAGTATGGCTTTTCATTTTCAGAAAGGTTAAAAAGCGTTCAATAGGCTGTCCATCTTTTAAGTACCTAAGTACAACACTTAACTGATCGATATGTGATAGATCTGGTGTTGAATCAACTGACAAACTAAAATAACCAGAAGATTTTACTTCGTCAACAATGAGTGCGTGGACCTTTTGAGCCATTAGTTGAATGAGTTCCTCACAGGTGGTTTTGGACAGGTAAGAAGGATTTCCTTTGCCAGAATTTCCATATTTCAAAATGTGACCTGCTAAAAATGGATCAAACCGGCTTATGAGCTCAAGCAGCCCTAAAAATTCCCATTCTGCAATGATCCAAATCTTTCTTCTGTTCCTCGAAAAGACAAGCCACGTTCAGCTAACGTACAAATAACAGCTATGGCACGCCTCAAGACATGTTCCCAGTAATCACACTCTTCCTGAATTTGTTTTTCCAACTGTTGTCCCAACCCCGCACCTTGTCTGCGAGTTAAGTATGTTAGCATAGAGTCTCGGTGAGTAGTGCTTTTTTCATGATGATCAATTACAATAGTATTTCGCCAGTCACTGAACCCTTCTCTTATAACAAAATGTGAGACATTTTTAGGAGCAAACAGTTTACAAACATAACAGTAAACTGATCCTGTTGATGGTGAATACAATAACCAGTATCTTGCTGGTTTGCCACTACTGAAATGCCGGTAAGACTTGTCAAGTTGTCAAATGGCCCATTGTGGTGTTGACAGTCACTGGGTCCACAAGCAATCCAATAAGCCACATCATCAGCAGAGAAATCAAGCCACAACCCTGGATCTTTTGCTATATTTACTTCATCTTCTGCAGACTGATTCATTTCACCACCATCACCATGGTCCACTAAACTTTCATTTTCAGCAATTATTTCAACCCCAGAATGTCTTGTAAAGCAACTTGAATCAACATTTGCAGTAGAGGTATCAAGAGAATTTACAGGCAAAGTGAGATCAGTAGTGAGACATGTGGTAGATGAACCTGCTTGTGACACCTCGGTGATTCCAACGTCATCATATTTTGATTTTGAAGTGATCAAAGTGGTATTTGTGTCCACTTCTGATGACGGAGATTGGTTTTGATTCAGAATCGGTATATCATGTTGACGTTGTGGTCGTGGAACTTGTGTGAAGAAATCAGTCAGCTTTGCAGTCTTGGACTCTAAATCCAAAGTCTTCTCTTGTTTCTCTTTTGATAGTTTTCGCTTTTGTGCACCACTTAACTGAACACGTTTCATCTTGGTTCTTGGGGTCTGTAAAATACAGAAATAAAAAGAATATTTTATTTGTATATTATGTGGCAATCAACACAGTTACACATATCACAATCTTGGCTTTGTTCTTTTATTCTCAGAAAGACAAAATGGGAACCGTACACAACCAAAGTGGCAATTTAAATATAAGTGGCAATTAAATATAACTCAACCGAAATATCAACTCGAAATGTTGAATACAAATCAAATCGAAAGAAGGAACCAAAAGAAGGAACCGAAAGAAGGAACCGAAACCTATAAAATAAAAATACTTAACATTAGAATTAATAATACGCAATCTATAAAAATATCAATATTAACATTTCACTATTAACGAGCCACATTTTATATTTACATTTATTTATTTATTTAAAACACAATATTTAATTATAGGAAATATGAACATTTGCTTAGGGCCTAAATTGTCCTAACTACGTTTGATGTTATATATACATTACAAATTATTCACTCTGGTTATTACAATCTAAATTCTTTTATACTGTTATGACAATAGATAAATAAATTATAAAATAAAGATACGTGTATGATAAAATATTGTTATATATACAAATAAAGTACACTTCATAGACTTACCCTAGAGAAGAAGAGAGAGCAACAGATAAACTTCTTCAACGCTAATTAACTTAGGTCAGTATATCTTATTATTATAATGGCCGTGATAAACATCACTTGATACAACAGCAATATAGAGAGTTTATAGTTTCTTTTATTTTAATATTAATTTATATTACAATTCTATAAACCTAAATCTTTCTGTAAAACAATACCAAATGATTATGTAAAATATATATTTAATATTATATGCACAAATCACTCGTTCAGAATAACTTCCTATAGCACACGAAAATATTTAATCTATATGTATTTTTAATATGGCGCTCAAAGATTTGATATAAACAAAATAATAACGCAAAGCGTAAAGTGTGTGATTACAACGAAATATATTTATTCTCTCAAAAGGGTTGTTGTTCACTACAAATTCAAACAATGAAAAAAAATAAATACTATATATGAATATATATAATTCAGTTTTCAACAGCTTATAGGCTATAAGCCGCGATTATAATAGTATAATAAATCCATGGTAAATCCGACAAAGGAAAATTTCTGTGGTGCCCCCCTTCCCTTGATGCCCTAAGCACGGGCTTATTTTGCTTAATGGTTAATCCGGCCCTGTATGAGAGAGAGAAGGAATTCTTATGAAGTTAGGACTTTCGTAACTGAACCTTTGAAGTGAATAAGGTTTGATCAAATATTTGTTAAAACCATCTTCAGTGGTTGGAAGCTACTTCAGTCAGACTTTGATTTCTGATAATTCGTTGTCCTAAACACAATTTGCCATTTATTCTTTGAGGATTCTGAACCTGCGTCGATTATGATATAAGCAAATAAAGGTTTCGATAAGATTAAAACTATGCCACAATTACACATTTACTTTTCATAGAACATAAAAAGCAAAACACAGAAATTTACAGTATAGATAATTCATCCCTTCTGAACGTATTTTACGCGTCCCATATGTGATAATGCTCCTAGTCTTATCTTTTGTTAATGTCTTTGGTCCTTTCAAGGCAAATTTATTACGAGTATTTCTTTATTTTCATTATTATATACTCATTATTATGTCATATTTATTAGTTTATTATATTCACTGTTGTTGCACATTCTACTAGTCCTTTATCCGAACGTATATACGAGTATTTTTTTAGAAAATTAAGCAGATCTAACTGGCGAAGATTATACGGTAACAACTGGCAAAAATTATATGGAAATTTATAGCAGGGTTCCGGAGCCTTTCTTATAAAAAAAAGAACCAAAAAACCCCACTGTTTATAATTATAAACAACCATCTTCGATATCTTCCTCAGATAAAAACAAGTGTTGTAGAATGTAGACAATGCAGGTAGAATGTAGACAATGCAGGTAGAATGTAGACAATGCAGGTAGAATGTAGACAATGCAGGTAGAATGTAGACAATGCAGGAGCTAGTAAATTGGATTGAAATGTCATGAAATTATATTAAAGCTGCGTGTGATGCAGAATCTTCGAAATGATTTTAACTTGTACGTACTGTATAGGATTTAAGAACTTCCCTCATTAGTAGGCTTACCATACGTCCCGATTTGACCGGGACAGTTCCGGTGTTTAGCTCTTGTCCCGGCGTCCCGGCCGGCTTGTAATTCTGTCCCGAAAAGCAAGGGGACACAATTATAAACCGGGACAGAATTACAAGCCGGCCGGGACGCCGGGACAAGAGCTAAACACCGGAACTGTCCCGGTCAAATCGGGACGTATGGTAAGCCTACTCATTAGTGAAAATTTACAAAATATTAGTTCATTACCAAAAGCTGTATTTGATTATTACCAAATAAGCTGACAAACAGGATTGGAAGGAGGACTCGCAACATATATCTCGTTTATTTACAAAGAATTTAAAGGTAGACGCTTCGAGACTCACCGCAAGCATTATTGAGACATTCTGTTTAACAAAACATTTGGAAGGTAATGTGACGAGGTGACTATATACAACCTTAATTAGGATCCGAACTATCGGTCACTACATCATTTGAATGCGGAGGATGGTCACCTAGCCAACTACTGAAGAGAGACAGCGTTGGTTAACTTCGCTGATCTAACGGGAAGCGGTGTTGCAATGTGGTTACGACGTATTCCAGCTTTAATATAAATTGATAATGCAACTCGTGACACGGTCCCTAATTACCAATCTTGATCATTCTAATATCAGTGTTTGTCCAAGAATGAGAAATCTGAAAATGGGAACCGCGAAGGAATTAATTCTCAGATCGATCCATTCCCGTTACCATCGTACGATTTCCCACTGTAAATTAGATCGGTGGTTCCCAAACTTTTTTGGTTCAAGGCATCTTAATGCCATTCGTCTTCTTTCGCGACACCTCTGAGGTTTTGCGTTTCTCACTATTCAACATGGCGATTTCCCCCCCTGAGTACCACGTAACTTGAAACTGAGCGTAGTTTCCTTATGGACGTAGTAAATTGTGAATATTTTTCTCATTTTAAATTTCCATATGTTGAGTAACTGTTCAATTTTAAGTTCCTCATTTCTGAGTTTTTTCTGGAATTTGGCGGCATCCCGGTTGGGAGACACCCTAGTGCCTGCAACTGCGCGACAACTAGTTGCGGATCTAGGATTTTTGTTTCGGGGGGAGGGGGGCTGGTTGGGTTCGGATGTAGTTCTGAACTAAGCTTAAATATTATGCAATCATTCCCATAAAGGTACTTCATAATAAGATTAATATTCAATGATTACCAATCAATCAAAACTAGAAACATTTCACAATAGAAATAATGTACGGCCACTTTCTAGACGACTGTCCAACCTATCACAGCCTCACAGAACACAGAAAATTCATTGAAAAATACATCCACAAATACAAATATTTAGCTTGAAGCAGTTACTATAAATCTCTGATTATTTCATAAATCAAAAAGAAAATTACTGTAAATTATATCGTTCTAGTTTGAAACATATATTATTATAAACAAATGTGTGGATGTGCCAAATGATCTTTATTAAACCGTCAAAGGTCTTCTTTTCACTTTAGGAGGATCCGACGATCTTTCTCTTTCAGCAAAGATCTCAATAACTTTTTCTGGTATTATCTCCATGTCCTGATGAACTGACATAACGGCCAGGTCAGAAAGTCTTTCTTCTCCCATTGTTGTCCGAAGGTAGGTTTTTAGCGGTTTAAGCTTGGAAGACGATCTCTCAGTGGTGGCGTTTGAAACGGGAAACGTTCCGAATATTCGAAGGAGCGTCGCCAGAGCCGGCAGAAGCTTTTCCTGCGCGAGCTTAATCCAGTGCGATAGCGGCGAGTCTCCTTCATTCTCCAACTTGGAAATGTGATTTACCCGAGATCGCGCCCGAGCCTTCACGACCACCATCGGAATTTTTTTCCACTTAGGTTGCGATTCGCGAAACATCTCTATCAACCCCCCCTCCCCCCTGTAGATCCGCCACTGGCGACAGCCCTTTTCTCATATCGACTACAAGTTCGTTTGTGTGTCCTAAAAAAGTGACCCTACATGACTATAAACTTTGTTATCTTATACGTAATCATAGTCATAATTAATCATAAAATTTATATACTACATAATCATGACTATCTTTAAAGTGTTTATTTTATAGTTAATCATAATAATTAGTCATAATATCTATATATTACGAATCCTAGTTAAATATGTTTGTTTTATATAATAAATCGTAATTAATTATGTTTATATATCACAAAATCATAATTATTTATGAAGTTTGTTTAATATTGTACTATAAATAATTAATTATTACCCACATATGAAATGCTTTTTATTTTATAATTAATCTGAACTAAAACTTGGTGGAAATAATAGGCAATTTAACATCGTCGCCCTCACAACTACTGTTAGGCCCCCTCCAAAGCTAATTTCTAGCAAAAAATTAGGCATAAGTTGAATTAATATAGTTTGCTTGTAAAATACGCAAGTTTTTGACCTAATACGATATTCATAACTAGTCTGTATAAAAGGTTATTAATTTTCCTGAATTAGAGATGTGTATTTAAGTTGTTTTTCGCATTTGCATGTTGCGCTTACTCAGAAGATACATGTTTAATTACCATTTTGGTTTCTTTCGACACGTGCCGCTAACCCAGAGAGAAATTAGTTTTGGTAGGTCCAACCTATCGTAGTCTTTTGACAAGCTCTAGAATTGGAAGGAATTCACATAGAGAAATTCATAATTCGAACCAATCGACAGGAAATTTGGTACTTGTGCGTTATCTTCCCCCCACCAATTTTGACAGAATTTTTTCGTTAAAACTAACGAAAATATCACGACCTAACCTAACCAATTATCAAGGGAGTACAGTTGATCTATTAGTAAATAGTAAATACTATTCCAGAAACAAACAATGTTATAATTAATAATAGATCAACTGTACGCCCTTGATAATTGGTTAGGTTAAGTCGTGATATTTTCGTTAGTTTTAACAAAAATATTCTGTCAAAATTGGTGTGTGTGTGGGGGGGAGATAACCTACAAGTACCAGAACTTTGGTGCTACTATAGCGTGATTCCTACCGGTGACTTCGATACTATAGGGTGATTCCTACCCGTTTTGGTTCGAAACTACAGTACTGTAGAGTGTGATTCCTATCCAAGGTATAAATGAAAATATAATAAATATAAAATGCTATTTATTATTCAATTTTATTTATTTAAAAAATAGTTTCGGTGCTACTATAGTATGTGGTCTACCTACGATTGGTTAGGTTTAGTCACGATATTTTCGTTAAAACTAACGAAAATATCATGACTAAACCTAACCAATCGTCAAGGGCGATGGACATTGGAACGTAAACAAGCAATTAGTAAACAAGGTAAGAAGCTATAATTAAAAGGTAGACCGCCGAATCGAGGTAGGAATCACGCTATAGTAGCACCAGAAATTTAATAAGGAAATGTTATTTTCAGGGTGTTATGATAAGAAATGAGTAGTTAAGCTAGAAGTGGAAGAATTTTAGGATAAATATATTCAATCGACCTATCAAATTAGCAGGAAGTCGAAACTTGGTACACTTGTAAACTGAACCCTACTGATGAATATATTAAAAGTCCCAACAAATCCAAGTTGTGCTCCAGCCGCCATCTTGGAAAATGGCGGCCGAATTTCGGTTTTTTGGAAATAACTTCAGACCCGTAAAAGATACGAAACTTTACCAAGAGAGCAAAATCATTCTACATAAAAATGCAAACATTTTCTGTTCCTAACTTTGTTTTGTATGATGAAAAATAAAAACGTTACGCAAAATACAAAATTCCTTTATTCTATGAATCAGTGCAGACATGACGTTCAAACTTGGTTAATGGGTAGAAATTCGAATATTTTGTTGCAATTTATTATTTCAGAACCATGACAGTTTGTTTTTTATAGGTAGTTTGGTAAAAAAGTAAAGCACAACAGAAAGAGCTAGAGAAAAATACTGTAATGTAATTTTTTTGATGACGGGTAGGAGCTAAGTTATCGGTTTGGAGTAACATTATTTAAAACAGTTATTTTATTCCTTCATTAGACATCTAAGTATTGAAAATGGAAATAATTATGAATGCTATTCTCAATACATACATTACTAATATATTTTATGTAAAATATAACATGCATTTTTCCTTATCTTGTATACTGAAGAAAAATGTAACATAGGAAGAATTACGAAAAATGTAACATAGGAAGAATTGCGAACTACATCTCCATCTTCATGTGTTATGTCACTTAAGATTATGCTCTTCAAACCTGATGTGGGAGGTTTTTTGTAAGGGATAATGGGTATTTGATTTGAAGTAGTGTCACATTTTTCACCAATATTACGTGCTAAAGGAGGGCATTTCGAGACAGAGTTTCCTGGAGTAACACACTTTATTCCTCCAAGTGCATGAAAGGTACCAAACCATCCAGGGTTCTTGTGTTCACATCAGCATTATCAAAGACAAACTGTATAAATGCATCTGGTTGTAATGTTGACCGTGGGCTATTAACAGCACAATTTAGGAAGTTTGTGGCTTCTTTGTATGAAGAGCATGCACCCACAGCATGCAAAATGTCTATTAGATGTCTTGATCCATAATTGCGATATAGGTGTACAGAAAGTCCCAAATGCAGTGGAGATAGGAATGAACGTGGCCTCATAGCAGAAATTATCGAATGGTTGATAAAAGTTCTCTTGCGATCTATACTTTCAGGTGTAGGTTGAGTTTTAGTTGAAATAAGAATCTCAGTGAAAGCTGTAAGTGTCGGGGAACTAAAGTCTGACCCTCAGCCTTCATGTCATCAATGTCTGGGTACATGCTACAATCATACACTGTTTTACAAATGTCTTCTTTGATGATTTTTGCAGCTGTTTCAACAATACGTAATCGTTCACTAGTCTCATCTGTCTTCTTGTTTTCATACCATTGTTCTGTTAAAATCCTCCGTCCTGTGTGAGTGAAGCTAAATATGTTATGTCGGGAATGCAGATCTGTACAGATTATGCTTGACTTGTAGTGTGAAAGGAACTTACACTTAAGCCAGTGGTCACTGTAAAGGTCTTCTTTTTGTGCACCAGAAACTTCCATCATAATATCTTTCAGCTCACTCAAACTGTACTGACACTCATCATTACTTTCAATGTATTCCAAAAGTTTTTTGAAAGCAGACGAAGCTACTGATTCTTCTGGACGTCCTGCTGAATCTCTTTGTGCAATGCGCTTGAATGTGCTGTAACATACAAAGTGATAACGACCTTCTTCTGCTACTAAATCAATGGAATTTGCAATACGTGAATATACTTCCTGCCCCCAACTATCACTGCGCTGTTCACAAATTGAAATAATTTTTTCTCGAAATTCAAGAGTAGCCACATTATATACAGTGAGGCGTCTATTTTTTGAATGTTTTGTGTCAGGTAAACTTGCTTTCTCTCCACAAAATATACAGTCACTTAGAAAGTTAAATGTCTTTATTTCTGAACGAAGAACTCTGTTGGCTTGTGAAGTTGATTGTTCTGAAGGTTCCTTATTGACAGCAGCTATACTGTGCTTTCTTGTGTAGTTTCTCCGACAGATTTTGTGTACTGGTACACTCTTCACTTCCTGAAATGTCTTGTATTTATCATCTCCTCTATCTTTGCTTGCTTGAATCAGAGTCTTGATCCCTCTTTCCACAAATACCCCGCTTCCCACATCGATCTCTTCTGCACATATCAAGCACTTCATCTTGACTCATCAATAGCGTCCATTAGCTGAAAAGAAAGAAAAATATTAGTTCGTCTGTCATTCACTTTGAACTATTACTTCGGTATATTAACTCATAACCTCCGATTGAGTGAATAAATGTTACAGATGAATCCGTAGATATAATCATAATTAAGAGTATTTATTAGAAGTAGAATATAGGAAATTAGGGACAGAGTTGCCCATATCTGCTAGAAACAAGAAAATGTATTGGTATAAATATTTAGAAAACCAGGTACTGTCACAATTTATATTTCTACTAGCTCGTTCCTGTGAAATATTTTTTCACAAAATCACCCATACAAAGTAAGAGAGGTTTCTGAAAATAGGCAGTCATAACAAAACATTCGCTTTTTTACCTACAAACCCAGTTTGAACGTCGTGTCCGCATTGATTCATAGAATGAAAAATCTTTGGTTTTGCATAATTTTTTATTTTTCATCGTACAAAACAAAGTTGGGAACAGAAAATGTTTGTCTTTTTATGTAGAATGATATTGCTCTCTTGGTAAGTTTCGTATCTTTTACGGTTCTAAAGTTATTTCCAAAAAAACGAAATTCGGCCGCCATTTTCCAAGATGGCGGCTGGAGCACAACTTGGATTTGTTGGGACTTTTAATATATTCATCAGTAGGGTTCAGTTTACAAGTGTACCAAGTTTCGACTTCCTGCTAATTTGTTAGGTCGATTTTCCTAAAATTCCTCTACATTATTAAAATTATACGTTCATTAACATAAGGAAGATCTTTTCTAACTAACAAGTATTTGAAACCAGAGTCACTCGTTAATTACGAAACAAAATCAAGCTTTAAAAATACACAAAACTGAATATTTCATTCAACCGTTTTGTTCGTTGGCAGGTCATAAAGTTTTGGTCCGGAGCCGTATAGGTCCTTTGCTAATAGAAAATACTATGTAGTTTAATTGCTGTTGCGTATTAGGTGCACGCACAGTGTATAATAAATGTTATTACATACATTATTAATTACAAATCAGTTATGAAAAAACTATACATGCCTACAACATGGTATCGTAGATGATACCTTTATTTCTTAATTAAATAAAAATTATTAATTTATTGACTTAAATAACTACAAAATTACCTCGGGATTGGCGACAAAGCCTATTGGGAATAGAAATAATTGCCATACATAAAACCCAATATGTAGGCATTGGGCCTGCATAACAAAAAAAAAGTATTATTTCGTATCAAAATTTTCCATCGCTGACGCATGAAAATGACTTCGAGAGAAGAAATAATGAAAACACAAAAAATAGACGTCTGGGGACTTTGTAAAGTCAGCGAATTTTTAAGACGAAAGAAATTTATATGAGCTCATCTCAGGGTTGTTTAGTAACCAGCGATGCTTCAGGCAAGTGAGACGTGCTTAATCTTCCGATAAATTTAAGTATAGTGAATGCCTATATTAATTAAACCGAATAAACTCGTTGCGTAACCCCATCACCTACATCGAAAGAGAGCCGCGCGCCCAACAACCAAAGCGAGGCCCAACGAAATAATAAGGTATGGTAATTTCCTTCTTTACCATTAGGCAGTCCTAATTACCGAAGGCAAATAAATTTAACATTAACCAAAGAAACACTACTTAACGAGGTCTTTTGAAGACCTCCACAAACACAACTTTTTAACCAAAAGACTTTGGGTTTTTGCCATCAACTCTCCACCAATATCTGCTGGAAATTTCCAACGGATGAGGGTGACGGCAATCATCCATAACCTCATACTGTATAGTTTTTTTTGGATCTTTTCCGTTTGGGGGCTAGCAGCGAATTTTAATTAAAATCGGTATACTAAAAAATGTAGTTTTGATCACTGATTTCAAAAATAACTTTCTTTTTTTGGAGAAATTAAAAACAAACATGCTAGAGCACTTTAAATAATTGATGCGTTTTTAACGAAAATATCATGACAACCAATCGTCAAGGGCGTACAGCTGACCTAACTGGGCATTCAATTGACCTAACCGGGCATTCAATTAACCTAACTGGGCATTCATTCTTTACTTTTTTCTGGTACTTTTACAGATCTGCCGGATCCTTCAAAAAACGTATTCTTCGTAAAGTTGCACTTTTTACCGTTTGACCGACGCTTTTGGCAGCGAAAGAACTGAGTATTTTTATCAAAGGAACACACTTTCCCACACTTAGAGCACTTTTTCATAAACAGTAGCAGTTTGTGACTCTGGCTAAATTAACACAATCCTCTGTAACTAGTTTAAACTAGTTAAAAAACATATTAATTATTTAAAGTGCTCTAACATGTTTGTTTTTCCATTTCTCAAAAAAAGAAAGTTATTTTTGAAATCAGTGACCAAAACTACATCAGTATACCGATTTTCATTAAAATTCGCTGCTAGCCCCCAAACGGAAAAGACCCATTTTTTTTTACATCAGTAATTACTTTAATATAGCCTATCACGGTATGGTTGAGATTTTGAATGTCATATCTTGGGCCTAGTCGTAATATAGAGTGATATAAAACCTTTTGTGATTTTTCGGCCTACACACATGCTATAATTTTCTGTTTTTATAATATTTAGCGAGTACTTTATTAATTACACTGTATACTTATCTATATATTTTTTATTTGAAATATAAAAGATGAAAATGGTTATAAGCCGATGCTGTAGCCTGTAGGCCTAAAAAGAAATTGTTTTATATATTTAAGTTATGCACACACATAGGCGGATTTATGTATATGCAGAGTAGGCACCTTTGCTTGCCATTACACTGCAGCGTAGGGTGTGCGCGCACACACACACACACACACACACACACATATATATATATATATAGTAAACCCTCGTCCAACGCCGGGGTTAGGTTCTTCGAGAACGGCACGTTAGGTAAATCCGCGTTGGACAAACTTAATACCTTATGGGATAGCCTAAATGGGGATACGTGAACGCGGCCGCGTAGTCTCCCATTAATACTTAAATACTAGATTTTTTTTATTCACACATAAATGAATTTCCCTACCTATATTGTATATGAAATAAGAACATAATAAAATCATAAACATAATGATATTTACATATGATAAATAAAAGTATATTCAATGAAAATAGCACGTATCTTTTCTTCACTCTTTCGGATGGTAGACTTATTCACGTGATACTCGCGGCCAAGTGATGTTATGCTCATACCACCACGCAACATATCTAGAATCTTTATTTTTTTGGCTAATGTCATAACCTTACAACTTTTCTTCTCTTCACTATCACTTGCAGATGCTTTACGTTTTGGTGCCATACTGCTGTCTAAGGGTAATAGCAAAACAACGGCAAAATACGACAAAAACAATCCAACACAACTTCACTGAACTTCACGCGTTAGCGGGACTGAGACAAAGGGTGATTAGAGCGTGTTTGGCGGACCGTGTATAACACCAGTACACATTTGAAAACTTGTCGATCGATTTTTACAAACTAGTTGGTGATTATATATAATTTGAGTGCGCTGATCTCAAAAATATAGTTAGTTTTTCCCTATCACGTATGGTTTTCTCACTACAGGGTGTGTCATAAATCCCCCATTTATCCCCAAATGTGAACCATCTTATCGAGACCAACATTGGATTGCACATGCTAAACCATAAATTTTGTTGTTATAGACTATAGTAACGCTTACATAATAATGTAGGATAAATATATATAACAACCAGTCCCGTTCCCAGCAAAATACTCTCTCCCCTCCCATCAATGGGTGGTTAACATTTGGGGACAGATGAGGTATTACAACACCCCTTGTAGCACGAAATCTTTAGGTGATAGAGTAAAACTTAATTAAAGCAGAATTAAATAGCTCCTAGCTCTTGGACAAGCATATTGCTTGTTTATGAAAGAATAAAAAAATAACTGAAAGAAACAAAATATATTTACCTTCTTTACTTGCAAACATTTCAGGACTTATTCCAAAGACTTAAGACTACGAAGGTAGATCTGACTAATGACGACTAAACCGGTGCTTCTTTGATGTTTTCTTATGCTGTGCGTTAGGCTGATCTCGTTGCAGACACCAGCAGTAATCCGCCATCATATTTGTATGCCATCTTCCTTGATATCTTCTTTCCATGGTTTTGATGTCCTGGTGAAATCGTTCCCCTTGCTCCTCACTGACATCTCCGAGATTTTCGGGAAAACGGTCAAGATGCGAAAATAAGAAGTGAACTTTCAGGCTCATGTTGCAGCCTAAGGCGCAAAACTTTTTAAGCATATTTTCCACCAGTCTTTCATAATTTTGGCTTTGTAGTTTCCCAAGAAGTTTTCAACAACATCTTTGAAACCAAGCCATGCTTCTTTTTCTTTATTGGTCATTGTGTTCAGGAAATGATCGTCTGTCAATAACTTTCTAATCTGAGGACCTATAAAAACACCTTCCTTTATTTTCTCGTAGCTAATCTTTGGATATTTTGAACAAATGTACTTGAAACACTCACCTTCTCTATTCAATGCTTTGATATACTGCTTCATCAAGCTTAACTTAATGTGCAAAGGTGGTAGGAGGATTTTATTTGGTTCAACTAGATGTTCATGTAAAATGTTCTTTGATCCTGGGGTAAGATTCTCTCTAGGAGGCCAAGTTTTCCTCTTCCAGTGCTGGTCACGTGCTCGACTATCCCATTCGCAGATGAAACATGGCATCTTAGTGTATCCTGATTGCTGCCCAAGTAACATGCAAAGGACTTTGAAATCCCCACACAATATCCATCTGTGATTTTGATACTGAATTTTTCCAGAAGCAGTTTCATGTTATCATAGGTCTCTTTTAAATGAGTAGAATGGGCCACTGGGATTGATGCATATTTGTTACCGTTGTGCAGTGACACTCCTTTTAGACTGGTTTTAGAGGAATCTATAAACAACCTCCAGTCACTGGTTTGGTATTCGATGCCTAGCTTGCACACTAATCCTGTGATGTCCTTGCAAAATATCAAGGGACCATCTTCTTCGAAAAAAGGCACGAAGTCTTTCTTACGATTTCTGTACCAAGCGAAGTATGTGTCGGATGCCAATAAATTGTTCTCCTGCAATCTAGACCCCAAAAGTTCTGCAGAGTCCTTAGGCAGATTCAAATCCCTGACTAAGTCATTTAGTTCGGCTTGGGTTAATGGTTTAAGATCTCGGTCAGCTGTTGGCTGTTCATAAACATCATCATTGTCTGGATTTGGAGCTGAATCAGAATCTGAATTGTATTGATCCAGACTCTCGGGTGGGCGGGGAATAGGAACTTCTGGACCATGGGGTACCGGCCTTATTGCAGATGGAAGACTTGGGTATTGAAGGCTCTCTTTATTCTCTTTAACATTGCAAGAACAGAAGTAGCAGTCGTCGGTATGGTTTCTAGGCTCGCGCCATACCATAGGGATCCCAAATGGCAAACTTTTCTTTTTACCTTTGCTCCAATTCCTTAGTGCCGCAACACACGTAAGACAAACCTTGTGTGGAGCCCAACTTTTGTCTTGATCTCCTAATTTAATTCCAAAATAAGCATGATAAGCTCTCTTAATGAAGGTCGTTACATTTGTCCTTTGTTTTACCGACATACCGACCACAAATATAACAAAATATGTCTGGACTATGGGTACATCCTCTAGAAGCCATTATTAAAATTTTAAAGACGTAATGTTAGAATTATCTATCTGAAAAATATGAAAAAACGAAATTAATTAAAGATAAAAAAGGTAAAAATTTACAAAACGCCCCAAAATTGTTTTGCTAATAACTTTAAAACTGTGGGTGATAGAAAAAAACTGGTAGCATTTTTTAATTCAGCGCAGCGAACTGCTTCAGAATCACAACTCAAAATAAAGAAATCGATTTTCATGCAGACCGGTGTAATCAAATTTTCCGCTTTCGACAAATAATTGTTCGCATTTATTTTTCCGTGTATAAACAAATTCGCGCTGGACAAACACGCGTTGGACGAGGGTTTACTGTATACAAAAAACGTAAAAATGTAACGTTAAAAAACATTTTCAATAATTGAGGAGAAAAGCACTGTTCTCTAATCAAATCATTTTAATTTTACTCAAAGATTTGTAACTTTGATTTATATATTTCCTTAGAGCATTTTTGACATATCGACTAAATTTAGCTGTTTTAAAGACGAAGGGTCACTAGTTTAAACTTTGATATGTGGTTTCATCGCATGGTAAATTATTAATTTTTCCACTCTAGTCATCCCTGTTTAATTTTATTACATTCTGACGAGTTTCCTCCGATCGTTTAATGATAAAATCGTTATTCGGATCACTTTAACATATTGCTTCCCAGGAACCTCTCTTTAACATATTGCTTCCCAGTGTATATCACTCTAACATATTGCTTCCCAATATTTAGGATAAGGAGTACGAGAGAAAATGTTTGCTTTAATAAAGTAAAGGCATAAAAAGTAAATTATAACCCGGATAGGACATTTATAGCTTTGTTTACGGTCGGTAAGTTATCTCCTAGATTACCAACCTCTTTCTAACCAACCAACCTTTCTCTTTTTAACATATTGCTTCCCAGTGTTAATCACTTTAACATATTGCTTCCCGAATGCTTTGGGAAGCAATATGTTAAAGTGATCCCGTTATTTTTCCTTAACTTATTTAAATTACTCCAAAGTCTACTGAATAACATAGAACCCTCATATAAGACAGGCTACAAAGAGACGGAAGTTTTTGATTGGCTAATGGATTATAGGATCAATGGATCACTGCAAGGGCTCCTGGAAACTGGAAAAATGTATTGATTTTAATGATAAAAAATGGATTACAGCCATGAATTGTAAAAATTCATCAGAAAGCGTGTTACAATTTCTATAACATACGAGTATATAACTTATTTGAATCTTGGGACTTGCTTCTAATTAATGTCTTCGAACAACGGTTCAATATATATATTTTTGGTACTTACGTATTATCGGGACCACCAAACTGTTTATTATGTATTTTTGCTCTCGTCATTTTCGTTTAAACTAACGAAAATATCACAACTTAACCTAACCAATCATCAAGGGCGTGCAGTTGACCTAACCGAGCATTCAATTAACCTAACCGGGCATTCAGTTGACCTAACCGGGCATTTTCCTTTTTATTTTGTTTTTCGTAGCTAACCTAACCTAACCTAAAATCTTCCCTTTTTTTCAGATCATTAGAAATTAGGTCACCTGAATGCCCAGTTAGGTCAACTGAATGCCCGGTTAGGTCAACTGTACGCCCTTGATGATTGGTTAGGGTAAGTTGTGATATTTTCGTTAGTTTAAACGAAAATGACGAGAGAAAAAATACATCATAAACAGTTTGGTAGTCCCGATAATACGTAAGTACCGTATTTTTTATTGGCAAAAGAAAGCAACAACCTCCGTAATTCATTTAGTAATAATAAAGACTAAAAACAAAAGTAGGACCAAAAAACAAAAAATAATACACGTAATGAAACGAGTAAAAATAAAAGCAGTAATAAAAACTAGAAACAAAACTAGGGTTGAAAAAAATGCAAATAATGAAAATACGAATAACGATGTTAAGCGGAACTACAAACAAACATTTTCATACCATGAAACCCACAGTCCAGAAGACGAAGCTGGGATCACCTGAAGATCAGGGCCCCCAGTCTTCGTTAGTTAGCCTTATAAGGCTAACTAACGAAAATATCACGACTTAACCTAACAAATCGTTAGGTCAACTTATAAGGCTAACTAACGAAGGCTGGGGACACTGATCTTCAGGTGATCCCAAAGTTGGACTGATAAATATCATAGTTTGGACAGTTCGTTTATCCACATTTCGAATTCTTTTCATTAGACTGTACTGAATATGTCTGTTACCTCTGGGTGACGTGAGACATTGTGGTTAGCGAACATATGAGAAGCTGAGCATCTTGGAGGTAACTTATACAACAGTCTAAAAAATCTGCTGTAAAGCAAATTTAGGGTTAGAACCTTTTTTATGGTTAGCCCACAGTTGCTGCTCGTAGATAATAATGCAGAAAATGTGCTTTAGCTTCACTTGAACAGGATCTGAAGTTCCTTATAATCATGTTTGCTTTAGCACAGAAACTTTGACATTGTTTTCTTATGTTTAGTCGTCACTGAAGGAGCTGGTGATAATTTGATCTTGATACTTAAATGCTTGTACTTGCTCTACTGGTTCACATTTCACTTTGAAAATAATATTACATGTTTGGTTTGAGCTTTTGGGATGGAAATGAATAATCTTAGTTTCAGTAACATTGAAATCAATATCCTGGCTCTGTATAAAAATGTTATACAATGGCGCTTATAAGTATTCTGCTGTTTAATGTGTATATTGATGCCTTAATTACTTCTCTTAATGAGGCAAGCGTGGGATGTTGTACAGATAAATGAGGATAAATTACTTGGTCTACGCCGATGATATGGTATTAATAAACTCCTCAATTAAAGGTCTGAATGATCTTATAGTGGCGACTGTGGCGTTCGTAAGTATTCGTACAGAAAAATATTTCAGTTATATTCGTCCTTATCTTTTGTACCACGCATACGATAGTTAGGAAAAGTTTATCGTTCATTTGGAAAAATTTAACGAATAAAAAGATTACCGTATTTCCCGGCGTATAACGCGCACTTTTTTTCCCCCAAATACTCCAAAAATCACCCTGCGTTAAAATTAACTCGTTAAAATTGTACATGTGAAGTGAGGTAGGAGGTATATTTTTTCCTAAATTTTTATTTTCTTAAATTTTCTCTTCAAAATTAGGGTGCGCGTTATACGCCGGGAAATAGGTAGTTTAACTACAACATATAATGTAAAACAACAAAGCATTTGAGGAAAATAAAATAAGTTGGTGCCAAAATGATTTCCCCCAATGTAATTGATCAATCATTGTCTCGTTCGTTGGTGGGTGTGTCGATATTAATACGCGTCTGGTAGCGCAGACACGAAGATGTTTTTATCGACTCGTTCTTTTTCTCCCTACAGCCAAGTGACTTTCACTATTTTTACATTTACAATGATCTTATTTTATAATAATGAGCGTGTCTCTGTCACGAGTTTTTAAACGACACTTATGACTTCCACTGTTATTATAAAACGCAACGAAGTTTTAATATTTTAATCTTAGGTTTATTCACAGAATTAATTAAATTACACACGTTATATAATAATTAATAAAGAGGAATAGGTCTTGATCGGAATTCAAATAGGCTTAAGAAAATGGGGAATATGGCCTAACGCAGGACAAGAATAGGTATAGGGCTCGAAGAGAGAAAGTACTCCCTTTCTGAGAAAGGGAGAATTGAATTGAATTTACTGTCTCAAGTTCATCTTAAAAATGGGTCCCATTTCCCACGGGCACGAGTGAAAATATTAAAATGAAATGACAAAGGAGGGGAACTAACATCCTTTGATGGATTGTGTCCGATCTCTCTCTACGACAAAATGTTCTCCATTGCCTCACTCACTGTCAATCGCTGTGCTCTCTTTTTCCCTTCTAGAATTCAGATTTTTATTTCACATTAGAAAAACGCAATTCTTTTTTCATTTGATTCTGGAACTTAGAAACAATTTTAAAATATATTATATTACGAGTTTTACAAATTCCTAACTGTTTTATATTATTTAATTAACTTATGTTACCTACAGTATTTGACAATATTAAATGATTTTTATATTTATTTCAAATACTGTTTGGAACTAAGATTATTTAAGAATATATGATTTATTGAAAGGGAGGGGTGGCATCACGTGCCTGATATTCCCACACCTCGCTGGTTAAACAAAAAAACGTCACATATTCCAGTACAAACACGTTGATACCCGTTCGGATGTTTTCACGCGAGCAGTTACTATTCTGAGATTTACCTGTGGTCTACCTGGAATTTATATCCTAACTAACTTATGTTTTTCATTAATGCTAAAAAATTTACTCTATATTATTAATAATAAATCCCCAATTTTGCAATCCCAACAATATTGGGTGCTACTGTAGTATGCGGTCTACCGACGATTGGTTAGGTTTAATCATGATATTTTCTTTAAAACTAACGAAAATATCATGACTAAACCTAACCAATCGTCAAGGGCGATTGACACTGGGATGTAAACAAACAATTAGTAAACAAGATAAGAAGCTATAATTAAAAGGTAGACCGCCGAATCGTAGGTAGACCGCATACTACAGTAGCACCCAATATTGTTCTTGATAAAAATTTGAGGTTGTAGCAATTACTGAATCCTGGTTATGAGATATTTAACAATAATACAATAGAAAAAAGGGTGGTGGTACTGTACTATACGTTCAGTCACACTTAAAATCCGTAATTAAAAAATTTGCGGAAATTTTACAACATAAATGTGATGTTTGTTGAAATTAAAGACGACTCACGAAATAAACTAATTATAGGTTTAGTATATAGGCCTCCCTCTCAGACTGTCGATAGCTATAATAGATTTGAGGAACTAATTTTTTAAGCGAGTAGCGAACATGATGCGATAATTATGAGAGATCTTAATTTGTCTCGTAGGGGATGGGGTATTGGGGTAGTCCTTCGCAATCTAATTCCAGTTGTCGATTGTAAGGAAAGTTTGCTCGAAAGTTCACTTTTTCAAATGGTCAAGAATCCCACTAGAGATTTCAATATTCAAGATTTAGTTTTACGTACTGTACATAAATGATAATATCCCTGTAGGAAACTATTTCTCCACCAGTGATCATTAGCAAATTACATTCGAAATTAAAGTTAATTTTCATAATTCAGGAGAGTTTGGAATACGTTTTGGATTTTAAAAGAGCTAAATTTCGTGACACAAAACAAACTTTCGACTCATAATGAATTGGGCTGAAACTTTATTGCGAGATGATATTAATGGTACATGGAATTCTTTTTATAATTATTTTAAACTTTTAGAATCGAGTAATATTTCATTAGATAAAAAAAGAAATTGGCGAAATTTGTTAAACCTAAGTGATGGAATGTTGAAATTAAAAGTAGTTTAACGTTAAAAAGGACTGTGTATTTGAAATCTAAAGAAACAAATAAATAATCTGCCCAATGAAAATACATACAAGTTATTGAGAAGGCAAAGCAAGCAAAATACTTATTAGGAAAAGTAAGCGCAATTATGTGTTATAAGGGCGGATCTAGGCATTTCAGTAAGGGTGATCCAAAGAAAAAAGGGCACAGTACTAAATTTTTTTTCTTAAAACAGACCACCAATGAGCGAGTGTAAAATCAATTGTATTATTTTATTAGATCAGTCTCACTCAAATATGATACAAAATAAAATTCTAATTTGGGTACTACAGTTATCCAAGTCCACATATTTGGTCTCTTTTCCGTTTAACGGGCTGTGAAAAAACTATAGAAACAACTT
This sequence comes from Bathynomus jamesi, assembly GCA_023014485.1. Lineage (NCBI taxonomy): Eukaryota > Metazoa > Arthropoda > Malacostraca > Isopoda > Cirolanidae > Bathynomus > Bathynomus jamesi. The sequence continues at coordinate 40,400 of JAJOZX010011709.1, forward strand.
TTAGGGGTTGGGAAACAATAAATTTATTAAGAAAAGTACAGTCCCCTGCAATAGTTCCGCTCCACCCTCTCCAAGATGTGGTAGCAACGCAGTCCCTCTTTCTCCCCACCCTCACTCCCTCCCTCTCCTCCTTCCCCCTCTCCCTCTCGTCCTTCCCATCTCCTTTCGCTACACCAAAAACGACAACATTACGAGATCAAACCGTCTACATGGAATCGTACAATAGCTGAAATTAATCATCATAATGTAAAGAGGAATACAACACTTATTTGCAAGTGTTAATATCGAATCACGATATGACAAAAAGTATTGCATCACAAATGATCCCAAAATTCGAAGGACACTGTAATTCGGCGTGTCAGATTACGATTCGAATAGCATCCAATTTTAAACTGGGATTTGAACTCAGCGACGAAATATACTAAATAATATATATTAATATATATATATATATATATATATGTAAAACATTCATTTTTGCATATAAAGTTCAAGCTCGCGTGACACTCTAACTGTATATAAAATGCAAGTTTGGAAAAAATGTAAATTTTCTTTCTTTTTTATTTTTGCTTAGTAATTGATGAATTATTTATTTTTTAAATTACCAAATCATTTTTTAGATTAAGCTTAATCATGTAATCGTGTTAAATTCTGCAATGTTCATTTGTTTTAGTTTTAAAAGATGAAGTCATAATTTAGAGGCTGAAGCATCACCTATAATATTTTAGAAGCAGTAAAATTCAGTCAGAGGAGCTCTTTGTCTTCTCCTTTGAGCACTACTTTCTCCAGAGAACTTAGTTTTAAAATGGAATAAATAATTTCCCGATACGCTACAAGAAGAATCGGAGAACCGCCAGATAATTTAGTAAGTTTAATAGAATCCTCCGATCTACTACAAGAAGAAATCGGAGTGTAGTATAAAAGAAACTACTGCGATTCCCTACACGGTACCAGTTACCCCAGAGTGAGAAAATCAGTTGTTGCCACCTAACCAGAACCCCCGTCAACCTCGAGTCCCCAAGGCCACAGGCGGAGGGTAAACATATATATTGCAGGATAACTGCCCTGTTTATACTACCAGGATCATCAGACGGTGGTTTCAGGAACAACGAGATGTCGAGCTGCTGAACTCGCCCACCAAGGGGTGTGACCTAAACCCCATTGAAAATGTGTGGGCAAATGTGGTTAACGCTTGGGAGCCTGGGCAGGAGCGGACATCTCGGCACCTGCTGGAACACATCATGGCAGAGTGGGAACTTTTCGCACGAACCCACAAGTCATCTACAATCACGTGGCATCTGTCCCAAATAGGCTACTAGAGGTCATTAATAATAATGGAGGATAAACCAACTATTGAGTAATTGTGTATAATAATGTTATGGTTGTGATGTAGTAAATACAGTATATATTTATATACTCGAACAATTGTCAGTTCCTTATAATTTGAACATTATGTTTTGTATATTTTTAAGAAAATCCCTAAATTTACTTGATTCATGTTTATTTTTGTAATCAAAAATTGAACTACTGTATATTATCATTATCTCTCCATGGATAGACCTTTCTCTGGATAATCATTTGTTGATGATGCATGGACTTTAAACAGAAATGTTATGCTTGGAGGAAAAGTCGATACTGCAACTTATCTTACACTTTAACTATAACATGGCAGTAGCATAGCCGCAAAAAGGGAGACAGAGAATGGATCAATTTGAAAATTTCCCCCCCTCACCATCCTTCATGGCGGTCCTCCACCGTCCTTCATGGCGGTCCCTCCTTTATGAGGTGTCCTTCATGGTCCTTCAAAAAAAAAAAAAAAAAAAAAGGAAAAAAGGGGAAAAAAAAAGGGGGAAAGGGGGGAATAAAAAATAAATTTAAAAATAAATTTAAAAAAAATTTAAAAAATTAAATTTAAAAATTAAATTTTAAAAATGATTCGTCTTCACCTTCCTTCAAAAAAATTTAAGAAAGGATTGAGCCTCCTTCCTTCTTGAAAAAGTCCTTTCATGAGACAAACAAGAACAAACATGCAAAAACATACATACATTCGAGTACTTCCTGTTCAGGCAAATTCCGCCAGACAGTAGAAATGGAAACGAATATCTGAAAGGTTTTAATAAGCCTAACCACATTGCGCATCAACACATCCAATTTTCAAATGTTAACAAATTGCGAACAATACATAAATGAAAATCAGAGTGATCATATTTTAAACCGAATACAAGTTCTTTGTTTAAGATCTGCATTATGAAAAATAAAATGAATATTTATCATTTTAATTTAAATAAATTAATTTCTCTCTTTTTTAAGGGAAACTGGCTTATTTTCAAACGAGATGACCTTCAAATACAATATATACATATAGTACACGCATATTTGTTTATTTACTTTTAAATATGTAGTTTTCTGTTATTTACATCGCTATATACCATTACATTCACTTTCACATGCTATCTTCTGGTATATGAACTAATAATTTTACCGTTCATCAAATTTCGTTATAAAATTACATGTGTTAAAAAGAACATCAAGTTGCGTAACGATGCTTTAAACTAAATCACCAAAGTTGTTTTCCTCCTCTAAACATCCACTTAAATATTATTACTAATATTGATTTATTGTTATTATTACATATATATATGTACACGTGTTAAGAGTATTTAAATTAAATATATTGATTTCAATTCCCTTCGTAATAAAAGCATCTGGCAACTATACCCCCAATCTTGCTATATATTTCTCTCAGTAATTGTTTTCAGTTATTGTTAAGTTTAACTTTCTTCTAAAGACTATTAGTTGATACTAATCTTGCTATTATTATTATTATTATTATTATCATATATATATATATATATATATATATATATATATATATATATATATACATCCAAATAAGTAGGTTCGGGTAAAAAAATTTCTTATTAGATGCAATTAAAGAAAACGGGATGTCGAATTTGTGTGGGTTGTCATTTTTAAATAGATGCAGCGGGAAATAGGTACTGAAAGTTGAGAGATTTTTCATTAAGAACCTTTCTACTTGTAGTTATAGTTAGGACTATTCACATTACTTTAATTATCATTTCTCTAATTTAACGGCTGTTCACAATTCCTCATAATTCTCATAATAAACGTATTTGTTTTCACACCAGTCAGGCCACTGTTACATCAATCACACAGAATGTTCATGCTTATTGTTTTTGTCATTAGCTGTACCAATCATGTCTTTACAGACTGAAGCCTACCGTTATACAACGTTTAAAATCTTATAATTTAATACTTTATGATATCAGATCTCGTATAAAAACATCATTTTCTGTACAAATGGCCACAAAAATACTTTCAATCATAATAATGTACTCATAGAACGCACCATACGCTTTTCACTTGTATTAAAAACGTAAAACTGAAAGTTGTATCATCACGCGATATTCGATTCTGCAATGGCGTAAGCGAGCCCTAATATTTAATTTAAAATTATTTAACAGATCATTCGAGGGAACTGTACATCGATCTCATTATAACTTCTGACTCATAATAACCCGCTATGCATATTTACAAGAGTCGAATTTAAATAAATATATATATATATATATATATATGGAGTTTGTATGTGGCATTCCAGCAGAAGGCAGGAAGTGCCTGAACCCTGTTTCTCCCATCACTGTCCTCTTCATCTGGCCTTTTTACATGTCACGTCTACCCTGTAAGCAGTCCAGCATACTCTCAAACACGCGCTTCTCACTATATCCCTTACTACACACGCATGCATCTTACACACTACACAGTCTTTTCAAAAAAGGTGTAATTTCAATAGTTTCGGAGATTCGCGATTGGCCCCTCCTTCCTGCCTGCATCGTATATAGTACCAAGCAAGTCTCTCCACAGTTTACAGGTTTCCTCATTGTCTAAAATTTATAAAGTTCTCTCTTATTGTTTTCCTTATTGTAACGGACATCACAACCGAATTTAAATAGTATTTAAGTATTATGTCGAGCAACATAGCTAGATAACCCCGCCACAGCCTAGTTTCTTTGCATAATCATGAAACATGAAACAAGATTATATATATATATATATATATATATATATATATATATATATATATATATATATATACGGCAAAAGTAGTTTGAAGATTTATTCCACCACACGACTGATTATAATTATACACTTTAGAGGAGTTTGCAAATTGCATATACTTAGACAAAAAGTATTAGATCTTATGATGATTTCATGTCATTATCAGCATGCTTCACTGTCCTTTCAGTCATTGTGACCGTAGAACGTACCAGAACTATGGTCTTGACAAACCACAATGTGTTAAATTTAAATATTGACTTATTGTTATTATTACATATATATGTACACGTGTTAAGAGTATTTAAATTAAATATATTGATTTAAATACATTTCGTAATAAGAGCATCTGGTAACTCTACCCCAATTTTGCTATATGAAAATGAAAATGAAAAGGTTTATTGGCAGACTATAGTCCATATGGCAAATATTATTAATACAATGACAGTTCATACACTAAGGGTAGAAATATATACAATTGATTAGAAATAATACTGCACTGTCGAAGTTAAGTGGAGCTACAGACAGACAGACGTTTTCGTACCAAGAAGTCCATAGCTTAGGCCTTAGAGGATAAATGGCAGGACTCATGGATAGCTTGGATGATCGGGTTGGTTGATTTTTTAATTCTTTGCATTAGAATGTGTTGAGCACGTCTTGTTACCTCCGGGAAGCTCGGGACATTGCGGGTAGCAAACATTTGCGAAGCTGAGCATCTCGGGGGTAATTTATGTAAGAGTCTAAAAGAACTGTTGTACAGCAAATTTAGGGTACTGCCAGAACCTTTTTTATAATTCACCAGAGCTGCAGACCGTATATATTACTGCAGAAAGTACGAAAGAGTGTGTCTTTAGCTTCACTTGTACAGAAACGAAAGCTCCTTATGGTCATATTCGCTTTAGCATACAGGCTTCGAGACTGTTTTCTTATATCCGAGTCATCACTCAAGGAGCTGGTAATAGTTTGACCCAATTACTTAAACTCTTGTACTTCCTCAATTACTTCACCATTCATTTTAAACCTTATGTGAAAAATGCTCTGTATCAATTGGTCCACAATTAACCCACCCCTTATATCCACAGTCTAACTATAGAGTAGATTAAGTCTAGCCTTGTAGGGGTCAGCCTAGAGATTCCGGAAATGGTCCAGAGCGGGCAGATAAATTGAGGTCCACAGTAGGATTCCTCACCAAATTAGGTTAGGGCAATCTACCTTCACCTTTGTTACGCTATGAGTTGATGCTAGGTCTTAGGCCACAATGTAGGCCTAATTTGTCTGACCCAGCTTAATTTACTGCGTTTACTTCTAACTGGGTTAAAAACACAATTAGTCACTTACTACTAGTTATTAGAGACCCTTTTCCCCTTTTGTTTAATTGTTGAGAGCGTACTTGCTGGTGGGGATCTTTTTTCCGTTGTTTGTTCTTCCCCCTTCCCTCGTTCCGTCTTGTAGCCCCGTTCCTCGTTTTCGTTCCCCTTGTCCACCTTTTCGCTGGGCTTTTTCCACCAGCGACCTCTTGGTTTTTTGGTTGGTTGATCGGTAATGTATATCTATTACCGAGCACGCTCTTGTCACACAGTATATAAATACTAGTGTGGAGAATAACTCTGGTGAGCAACCAATTGGTTTCATCCACCCAGTTATTGACATAAAAGGAATTTAATAATTGTTCGATTAACTACCTACCTACTCAGTGAACCATTTTCGTTACATCCCAACTACCCACACATCAGTTTTCCATATACTGGGGGCCCCGGGAGATAAAAATTTTGGTGTCAATGTCACCAATTTTTATGTCTGAGTATAGACTAGCTAACTATTTGACTGTAAATGCCTGTTAATCTGATTAACAGTGACTATCCTCACCATCTCATGGAGAAGATGTAGCATTTAATTAGAAGAGAAAATATACATCCATAAGATGAAACTGTCTATGGTCTTTACCATAAGAAAAGGAAAAGTGAAAGTTAGAAGATAAAATTACAATTCCCCAGCATCTATTTTTTGTTGTAAAACTAGTCGCGCCTTTAATGCTGTTTGTCGCTGAGGTCATGTGTCTGTCAATGTTGTAGTAGGATGCGTTACCACTCCTACTGTCAAAGGAATAGTTACTGGAAGTTCAGTGTCTCCAGTTGTTACTGGCGGTGGAGAAGGTTCTCCAAAGTCCATTGTTTTGGGTCCAGGCTCTAAGGGGTACAAAAGAGAAATGTCTCTTGTTGTGTCACCCGTTGAAGTCCTTAATTTGACCACTCTTGTTACCCCGTCTGCCCCTGGTCTGAGTTCTAAAACTCTAGCCAGAGGCCAGTATTGTCTTGGAGTACTGTCATGTATGAGAACAAGGTCCCCTACCTTAATTGTGTCAGACCAATCCTTCTTAGTCATTTGGTTATGTCTCTCCCTTAGACCCATCAAGTACTCAGTTTTCCGCTGTTTAATGAAATGAGCTTTAACTCTAGTTAAATGTTGTAACTTAGTCTGGAGCTCATCATGTCGTTGAGTCCAGTTTGGGTCTTCTGAAGAGTCTATATAGTAGTACGGCAGGAGACTAACTTGTTCTCCCCGAATCAAATGAGTGGTCTATTGTTAATGATGTTCTCAATCTCAGCCAGGAGAGTGAGCAACTCAAACAAGTGTATCTGTTTTTTACCATTTGCTTTCTTCAAGCAGTTCTTTACTGCTTGTATATTCCTCTCCCAGATAGAACCATACCAAGGAGAGGCAACCGGAATATACTTCCACTTTATGTTTGAATTTTGTATATATAATTGTGTGAATTCATTGCTTAACAAATCGTGGATGACTTGTTCACCAGCCTTGAAATATGTAGCATTGTCAGTCCATACTGTCTTGGGTACTAAATGTCGTGCACAGAATCTCTTAAAGACAGCAACAAAAGACTCTGCTGTAAGGTCCTCCACAACATCCAGATAAACAGCTCGTGAGGCAGCACATGTAAACAGTACAATGTACATTTTTTGTTCAGTGTCAACCAACCCCACAGTCAATGCTCCTGTATAGTCAATGCCTACAGTCTCAAAGGGTCTGTTGAGAGTAACTCTCCTCTGGCAAAGCAGGAGGATTTGGTATCCTATAGGCCTAGCATGAATACGCCTACATGTGATACACTCACTCAGGACTGTTTTAACAGTGATCCTTCCCTTGGGTATCCAATAAGTTTTTCTTAATGTAGTTAGTGTCTGTGGTACCCCATATGATGTACATCATTGTGTGTGTTTGCCTGATGATTAATGTTGTCAAATAGCTAAATCTAGGTAAAAGGATTGGTTGTTTGCTTTTGTAAGACAGTTTTGATTTGTCTAATCTCCCTTTACACTTTAGATGGCATTCCTCATCTCTGAACAAATTTAGATCCACAACTACTGATGGTACAGGTTCTTTTGTTTGTTTCCCATTAGTCAAGAATTCTAACTCTTTATTGTACTCCTTTTGTCGTGCATGCGCTATCCAGTACTTGGTTGCAACTTCTGTATAATTATGATTGTTTTTATTTAGCTGTTTGTTTATTGTAGTTAAACAGTTGTGAGCAAACCTCAAACAGTAAGCTGTGACCCTGACAAGTTTGCTGAAATCAGAATAATGTTCATAATTAGTGATTGGTTCAACCTTTTCATTTGAAAAGATTAAATTTAATGTCAAGTTAACTTGTTCCACAGGCCATTGGTCTGTATTACAGAGCCACTTAGGTCCCATGAACCAAGTTTTGTTTGACTTCAACAACTTGTAGGATAAACCTCTGGTCAGAAAGTCTGCTGGATTTTGTTTAGTTGGAACATAGTGAAAGTTTACTTGTAGTCTTTCATTAGCTTCAGCTATTTCTTTTAGCCTATTTCTTGCAAAGATATTCTTACTATTAATGCTAGCATTCCGTATCCAGCAAGACAAATCTGACTGTCAAGCCAGATGTGGATATCAGTTATGTTCACAACATGGTAAGCATCCTTAAGCAATGAATTGGTTTTAATGGCTAACGCAGCAGCCAATAGTTCCAGTTGAGGTATGGTTCGGGTAGGTTTGAGGGGTGCAACTTTCCCTTTTGCATAAATTAGATGATTTTCTGTAGGACTTACAAGGTATGCACAGTACCCATAAGCATGTGTGCTTGCATCAGCAAACACATGAAGTCTCTGTGGCTTATCCCTAAACCCACAGCACCTTTGAATTTTAATGTTCTGCACTTTTGTTAAATCAGCAGCTAACTTCTTCCAAAATTTTTGCTATCCATTTGTTATTGGATCATCCCACCCAACATTTGTCATCCAAACTTCTTGGAGGAGAATCTTTGATTTTATTGTTGAAGGCAGGAATAGACCCATGGGGTCAAAAATTTTTGAAGCCTCTGATAATATTTGTCTTTTAATATTTACTACCTCATCAAGTTTAAAACCTTTAGTACAGATTGAATCATGACTGATAGAAGATGCGTCCAAATAACAGTTCATACCTAAAGTTTTAACTCTGTCTGATGGATCAGTAAGACCATTATTATCCTTTAAAATCTTTTTGTTTAATTCCTCATCATTTGAAATCCACGCACTAAGTTCAAAGTTACCTTGTTGCATAATGTTTTGAGAGTGTTCATAGACCTCAGATAATTCAGATTTTGTTGTTGTTGAACCTATAGATTGTCTACGTAAAAATGTTCCTTGAGGAAATTCATTGTTAAAGAGTTATTAAACTGGTTCAAATGATGTCTAACTGTCATTGCTAATAGGCTAGGTGAGCAATTGGCTCCAAACAACACAACATTAAATCTATAGGTTATGAGCCCTTTATTCAAATCAAATGGATCCCTGAACCATAAGAACCTAAGTTGGTTCTTGTCATATTCATTTTTAGATTTATTCTCAAAATTGCCTTGAAATGGCACTTTGTACGGCATATTTATCTAACCTGAGGAGCCAAGTGAACACCTCTCCTCCTTTCTCTCCTTTCTCTTGGGGTAACGCCACCTCCAAGTTTCCTTGTTGCACCTACAGCATCCCCCACCCCCCCTTTGCTTGGCAATAGTTTTGTGGTGAGACGACCAAAACTGTCTAAACAAAAGCCCAAAGACCTAAGGAACATGAAGGGAGTTGCTGTGGACATCTTCAAAAGATGATTAGACGCCTGGCTCAGAACAATCCCCGATGAACGGGACGTACATGGCTATGTGAGGTGGAGAGTACAAGAAAGCACTCGCCCCTCGACCAAGAGAGGCCTAGAGGGGACACCAGCCTGACCTTCGTGTGAAGAGAGAACTACGCACGGAACCGCAACGTTGCGTATACACACACATTTTATTCGTGCATTTATCCGTGATTCACTGTCGTCAATTGAATTAACATAACCTACTAATTGTTACCACTGTACACTTAACCGTGATCGTGACATGGTGCTAGCCGTGATTTGAGGGTGTTTACATTTGGGGGTCTCCTCCCGCCATCCCACACAATGCGTCTCAGTCAATGTCTCTCAGCGCAGCCAAAGACAATATTACGGACGATACAAAGATCAGCAGAAAAATCAACGAGTGGTACAAAACTTCAAAATAAATCCAATTACCTTCCAAACAACACAGGACAATAGGAAAGTCAGAATGTGTAGTGTCCCCAAACTAAAGGCCTGACAAGAGACCTCCTCAACACTGAAGGAAATTAGCCTGGTTGTCAGTGGGCCAAGACATTTTAACCAGCTTCACCTTCATGTGAAGAGAGACCGACGCAGAGGGGGGGGGGGCACTACCATCGAGTATAGCAATTTAACTTGAAGTAGTAGCATTATTAAATATTTAAATTAAATAGATGATTCTTTCGCAATAAAAATTAGGTGGTAACCTACATCTTAACACATAGCTATCATATCTACAGCTAATTACGCAAAAGTACATTTCTCTTTCATATTGAGTTGCCAGATAGCAATATTTATTAAATTAAACCATATATTAATCATCCATTTAAATAGTGTACCACAATATTTAAATGGATGATTAATATATGGTTTAATTAATTAATATATGGTTTAAATTAAACCATATATTAATCATCCATTTAAATAGTGTACACAATATTTAAATGGATGATTAATATATGGTTTAATTTAATAAATATTGCTATCTGGCAACTCAATATGAAAGAGAAATGTACTTTTGCGTAATTAGCTGTAGATATGATAGCTATGTGTTAAGATGTAGGTTACCACCTAATTTTTATTGCGAAAGAATCATCTATTTAATTTAAATATTTAATAATGCTACTACTTCAAGTTAAATTGCTATACTCGATGGTAGTGCCCCCCCCCCCCTCCCTCTGCGTCGGTCTCTCTTCACATGAAGGTGAAGCTGGTTAAAATGTCTTGGCCCACTGACAACCAGGCTAATTTCCTTCAGTGTTGAGGAGGTCTCTTGTCAGGCCTTTAGTTTGGGGACACTACACATTCTGACTTTCCTATTGTCCTGTGTTGTTTGGAAGGTAATTGGATTTATTTTGAAGTTTTGTACCACTCGTTGATTTTTCTGCTGATCTTTGTATCGTCCGTAATATTGTCTTTGGCTGCGCTGAGAGACATTGACTGAGACGCATTGTGTGGGATGGCGGGAGGAGACCCCCAAATGTAAACACCCTCAAATCACGGCTAGCACCATGTCACGATCACGGTTAAGTGTACAGTGGTAACAATTAGTAGGTTATGTTAATTCAATTGACGACAGTGAATCACGGATAAATGCACGAATAAAATGTGTGTATACGCAACGTTGCGGTTCCGTGCGTAGTTCTCTCTTCACACGAAGGTCAGGCTGGTGTCCCCTCTAGGCCTGTCTTGGTCGAGGGGCGAGTGCTTTCTTGTACTCTCCACCTCACATAGCCATGTACGTCCCGTTCATCGGGGATTGTTCTGAGCCAGGCGTCTAATCATCTTTTGAAGATGTCCACAGCAACTCCCTTCATGTTCCTTAGGTCTTTGGGCTTTTGTTTAGACAGTTTTGGTCGTCTCACCACAAAACTATTGCCAAGCAAAGGGGGGTGGGGGATGCTGTAGGTGCAACAAGGAAACTTGGAGGTGGCGTTATCCCCCAAGAGAAAGGAGAGAAAGGAGGAGAGGTGTTCACTTGGCTCCTCAGGTTAGATAAATATGCCGTACAAAGTGCCATTTCAAGGCAATTTTGAGAATAAATCTAAAAATGAATATGACAAGAACCAACTTAGGTTCTTATGGTTCAGGGATCCATTTGATTTGAATAAAGGGCTCATAACCTATAGATTTAATGTTGTGTTGTTTGGAGCCAATTGCTCACCTAGCCTATTAGCAATGACAATTAGACATCATTTGAACCAGTTTAATAACTCTTTAACAATGAATTTCCTCAAGGAACATTTTTACGTAGACAATCTAATAGGCTCAACAACAACAAAATCTGAATTATCTGAGGTCTATGAACACTCTCAAAACATTATGCAACAAGGTAACTTTGAACTTAGTGCGTGGATTTCAAATGATGAGGAATTAAACAAAAAGATTTTAAAGGATAATAATGGTCTTACTGATCCATCAGACAGAGTTAAAACTTTAGGTATGAACTGTTATTTGGACGCATCTTCTATCAGTCATGATTCAATCTGTACTAAAGGTTTTAAACTTGATGAGGAAGTAAATATTAAAAGACAAATATTATCAGAGGCTTCAAAAATTTTGACCCCATGGGTCTATTCCTGCCTTCAACAATAAAATCAAAGATTCTCCTCCAAGAAGTTTGGATGACAAATGTTGGGTGGGATGATCCAATAACAAATGGATAGCAAAAATTTTGGAAGAAGTTAGCTGCTGATTTAACAAAAGTGCAGAACATTAAAATTCAAAGGTGCTGTGGGTTTAGGGATAAGCCACAGAGACTTCATGTGTTTGCTGATGCAAGCACACATGCTTATGGGTACTGTGCATACCTTGTAAGTCCTACAGAAAATCATCTAATTTATGCAAAAGGGAAAGTTGCACCCCTCAAACCTACCCGAACCATACCTCAACTGGAACTATTGGCTGCTGCGTTAGCCATTAAAACCAATTCATTGCTTAAGGATGCTTACCATGTTGTGAACATAACTGATATCCACATCTGGCTTGACAGTCAGATTTGTCTTGCCTGGATACGGAATGCTAGCATTAATAGTAAGAATATCTTTGCAAGAAATAGGCTAAAAGAAATAGCTGAAGCTAATGAAAGACTACAAGTAAACTTTCACTATGTTCCAACTAAACAAAATCCAGCAGACTTTCTGACCAGAGGTTTATCCTACAAGTTGTTGAAGTCAAACAAAACTTGGTTCATGGGACCTAAGTGGCTCTGTAATACAGACCAATGGCCTGTGGAACAAGTTAACTTGACATTAAATTTAATCTTTTCAAATGAAAAGGTTGAACCAATCACTAATTATGAACATTATTCTGATTTCAGCAAACTTGTCAGGGTCACAGCTTACTGTTTGAGGTTTGCTCACAACTGTTTAACTACAATAAACAACAGCTAAATAAAAACAATCATAATTATACAGAAGTTGCAACCAAGTACTGGATAGCGCATGCACGACAAAAGGAGTACAATAAAGAGTTAGAATTCTTGACTAATGGGAAACAAACAAAAGAACCTGTACCATCAGTAGTTGTGGATCTAAATTTGTTCAGAGATGAGGAATGCCATCTAAAGTGTAAAGGGAGATTAGACAAATCAAAACTGTCTTACAAAAGCAAACAACCAATCCTTTTACCTAGATTTAGCTATTTGACAACATTAATCATCAGGCAAACACACACAATGATGTACATCATATGGGGTACCACAGACACTAACTACATTAAGAAAAACTTATTGGATACCCAAGGGAAGGATCACTGTTAAAACAGTCCTGAGTGAGTGTATCACATGTAGGCGTATTCATGCTAGGCCCTATAGGATACCAAATCCTCCTGCTTTGCCAGAGGAGAGAGTTACTCTCAACAGACCCTTTGAGACTGTAGGCATTGACTATACAGGAGCATTGACTGTGGGGTTGGTTGACACTGAACAAAAAATGTACATTGTACTGTTTACATGTGCTGCCTCACGAGCTGTTTATCTGGATGTTGTGGAGGACCTTACAGCAGAGTCTTTTGTTGCTGTCTTTAAGAGATTCTGTGCACGACATTTAGTACCCAAGACAGTATGGACTGACAATGCTACATATTTCAAGGCTGGTGAACAAGTCATCCACGATTTGTTAAGCAATGAATTCACACAATTATATATACAAAATTCAAACATAAAGTGGAAGTATATTCCGGTTGCCTCTCCTTGGTATGGTTCTATCTGGGAGAGGAATATACAAGCAGTAAAGAACTGCTTGAAGAAAGCAAATGGTAAAAAACAGATACACTTGTTTGAGTTGCTCACTCTCCTGGCTGAGATTGAGAACATCATTAACAATAGACCACTCACTTATGTAAGTGACAACATTAATGACCCGGAACCATTAACTCCAAATCATTTGATTCGGGGAGAACAAGTTAGTCTCCTGCCGTACTACTATATAGACTCTTCAGAAGACCCAAACTGGACTCAACGACATGATGAGCTCCAGACTAAGTTACAACATTTAACTAGAGTTAAAGCTCATTTCATTAAACAGCGGAAAACTGAGTACTTGATGGGTCTAAGGGAGAGACATAACCAAATGACTAAGAAGGATTGGTCTGACACAATTAAGGTAGGGGACCTTGTTCTCATACATGACAGTACTCCAAGACAATACTGGCCTCTGGCTAGAGTTTTAGAACTCAGACCAGGGGCAGACGGGGTAACAAGAGTGGTCAAATTAAGGACTTCAACGGGTGACACAACAAGAGACATTTCTCTTTTGTACCCCTTAGAGCCTGGACCCAAAACAATGGACTTTGGAGAACCTTCTCCACCGCCAGTAACAACTGGAGACACTGAACTTCCAGTAACTATTCCTTTGACAGTAGGAGTGGTAACGCATCCTACTACAACATTGACAGACACATGACCTCAGCGACAAACAGCATTAAAGGCGCGACTAGTTTTACAACAAAAAATAGATGCTGGGGAATTGTAATTTTATCTTCTAACTTTCACTTTTCCTTTTCTTATGGTAAAGACCATAGACAGTTTCATCTTATGGATGTATATTTTCTCTTCTAATTAAATGCTACATCTTCTCCATGAGATGGTGAGGATAGTCACTGTTAATCAGATTAACAGGCATTTACAGTCAAATAGTTAGCTAGTCTATACTCAGACATAAAAATTGGTGACATTGACACCAAAATTTTTATCTCCCGGGCCCCCAGTATATGGAAAACTGATGTGTGGGTAGTTGGGATGTAACGAAAATGGTTCACTGAGTAGGTAGGTAGTTAATCGAACAATTATTAAATTCCTTTTATGTCAATAACTGGGTGGATGAAACCAATTGGTTGCTCACCAGAGTTATTCTCCACACTAGTATTTATATACTGTGTGACAAGAGCGTGCTCGGTAATAGATATACATTACCGATCAACCAACCAAAAAACCAAGAGGTCGCTGGTGGAAAAAGCCCAGCGAAAAGGTGGACAAGGGGGAACGAAAACGAGGAACGGGGTTACAAGACGGAACGAGGGAAGGGGGAAGAACAAACAACGGAAAAAAGATCCCCACCAGCAAGTACGCTCTCAACAATTAAACAAAAGGGGAAAAGGGTCTCTAATAACTAGTAGTAAGTGACTAATTGTGTTTTTAACCCAGTTAGAAGTAAACGCAGTAAATTAAGCTGGGTCAGACAAATTAGGCCTACATTGTGGCCTAAGACCTAGCATCAACTCATAGCGTAACAAAGGTGAAGGTAGATTGCCCTAACCTAATTTGGTGAGGAATCCTACTGTGGACCTCAATTTATCTGCCCGCTCTGGACCATTTCCGGAATCTCTAGGCTGACCCCTACAAGGCTAGACTTAATCTACTCTATAGTTAGACTGTGGATATAAGGGGTGGGTTAATTGTGGACCAATTGATACAGAGCATTTTTCACATAAGGTTTAAAATGAATGGTGAAGTAATTGAGGAAGTACAAGAGTTTAAGTAATTGGGTCAAACTATTACCAGCTCCTTGAGTGATGACTCGGATATAAGAAAACAGTCTCGAAGCCTGTATGCTAAAGCGAATATGACCATAAGGAGCTTTCGTTTCTGTACAAGTGAAGCTAAAGACACACTCTTTCGTACTTTCTGCAGTAATATATACGGTCTGCAGCTCTGTGAATTATAAAAAAGGTTCTGGCAGTACCCTAAATTTGCTGTACAACAGTTCTTTTAGACTCTTACATAAATTACCCCCGAGATGCTCAGCTTCGCAAATGTTTGCTACCCGCAATGTCCCGAGCTTCCCGGAGGTAACAAGACGTGCTCAACACATTCTAATGCAAAGAATTAAAAAATCAACCAACCCGATCATCCAAGCTATCCATGAGTCCTGCCATTTATCCTCTAAGGCCTAAGCTATGGACTTCTTGGTACGAAAACGTCTGTCTGTCTGTAGCTCCACTTAACTTCGACAGTGCAGTATTATTTCTAATCAATTGTATATATTTCTACCCTTAGTGTATGAACTGTCATTGTATTAATAATATTTGCCATATGGACTATAGTCTGCCAATAAACCTTTTCATTTTCATTTTCATATAGCAAAATTGGGGTAGAGTTACCAGATGCTCTTATTACGAAATGTATTTAAATCAATATATTTAATTTAAATACTCTTAACACGTGTACATATATATGTAATAATAACAATAAGTCAATATTTAAATTTAACACATTGTGGTTTGTCAAGACCATAGTTCTGGTACGTTCTACGGTCACAATGACTGAAAGGACAGTGAAGCATGCTGATAATGACATGAAATCATCATAAGATCTAATACTTTTTGTCTAAGTATATGCAATTTGCAAACTCCTCTAAAGTGTATAATTATAATCAGTCGTGTGGTGGAATAAATCTTCAAACTACTTTTGCCGTGTATATATATATATATATATATATATATATATATATATATATATATATATATATATATATATATAATCTTCATGTTTCATGATTATGCAAAGAAACTAGGCTGTGGCGGGGTTATCTAGCTATGTTGCTCGACATAATACTTAAATACTATTTAAATTCGGTTGTGATGTCCGTTACAATAAGGAAAACAATAAGAGAGAACTTTATAAATTTTAGACAATGAGGAAACCTGTAAACTGTGGAGAGACTTGCTTGGTACTATATACGATGCAGGCAGGAAGGAGGGGCCAATCGCGAATCTCCGAAACTATTGAAATTACACCTTTTTTGAAAAGACTGTGTAGTGTGTAAGATGCATGCGTGTGTAGTAAGGGATATAGTGAGAAGCGCGTGTTTGAGAGTATGCTGGACTTACAGGGTAGACGTGACATGTAAAAGGCCAGATGAAGAGGACAGTGATGGGAGAAACAGGGTTCAGGCACTTCCTGCCTTCTGCTGGAATGCCACATACAAACTCCTATATATATATATATATATATATATATTTAAATATATTATATATTATTTTTGTTGTGTTATGTCAGAAGTTATAATGAGATCGATGTACAGTTCCCTCGAATGATCTGTTAAATAATTTTAAATTAAATATTAGGGCTCGCTTACGCCATTGCAGAATCGAATATCGCGTGATGATACAACTTTCAGTTTTACGTTTTTAATACAAGTGAAAAGCGTATGGTGCGTTCTATGAGTACATTATTATGATTGAAAGTATTTTTGTGGCCATTTGTACAGAAAATGATGTTTTTATACGAGATCTGATATCATAAAGTATTAAATTATAAGATTTTAAACGTTGTATAACGGTAGGCTTCAGTCTGTAAAGACATGATTGGTACAGCTAATGACAAAAACAATAAGCATGAACATTCTGTGTGATTGATGTAAACAGTGGCCTGACTGGTGTGAAAACAAATACGTTTATTATGAGAATTATGAGGAATTGTGAACAGCCGTTAAATTAGAGAAATGATAATTAAAGTAATGTGAATAGTCCTAACTATAACTACAAGTAGAAAGGTTCTTAATGAAAAATCTCTCAACTTTCAGTACCTATTTCCCGCTGCATCTATTTAAAAATGACAACCCACAAATTCGACATCCCGTTTTCTTTAATTGCATCTAATAAGAAATTTTTTTACCCGAACCTACTTATTTGGATGTATATATATATATATATATATATATATATATATATATATATATATATATGATATAATAATAATAATAATAATAATAGCAAGATTAGTATCACTAATAGTCTTTAGAAGAAAGTTAAACTTAACAAATAACCTGAAAACAATTACTGAGAGAAATATATAGCAAGATTGGGGGTATAGTTGCCAGATGCTTTTATTACGAAGGGAATTGAAATCAATATATTTAATTTAAATACTCTTAACACGTGTACATATATATATGTAATAATAACAATAAATCAATATTAGTAATAATATTTAAGTGGATGTTTAGAGGAGGAAAACAACTTTGGTGATTTAGTTTAAAGCATCGTTACGCAACTTGATGTTCTTTTTAACACATGTAATTTTATAACGAAATTTGATGAACGGTAAAATTATTAGTTCATATACCAGAAGATAGCATGTGAAAGTGAATGTAATGGTATATAGCGATGTAAATAACAGAAAACTACATATTTAAAAGTAAATAAACAAATATGCGTGTACTATATGTATATATTGTATTTGAAGGTCATCTCGTTTGAAAATAAGCCAGTTTCCCTTAAAAAAGAGAGAAATTAATTTATTTAAATTAAAATGATAAATATTCATTTTATTTTTCATAATGCAGATCTTAAACAAAGAACTTGTATTCGGTTTAAAATATGATCACTCTGATTTTCATTTATGTATTGTTCGCAATTTGTTAACATTTGAAAATTGGATGTGTTGATGCGCAATGTGGTTAGGCTTATTAAAACCTTTCAGATATTCGTTTCCATTTCTACTGTCTGGCGGAATTTGCCTGAACAGGAAGTACTCGAATGTATGTATGTTTTTGCATGTTTGTTCTTGTTTGTCTCATGAAAGGACTTTTTCAAGAAGGAAGGCGAGGCTCAATCCTTTCTTAAATTTTTTTGAAGGAAGGTGAAGACGAATCATTTTTAAAATTTAATTTTTTAAATTTAATTTTTTAAATTTATTTTTTAAATTTATTTTTAAATTTATTTTTTTTCCCCCCCCCTTTCCCCCTTTTTTTCCCCCTTTTTTTTTTTTTTTTTTTTTTTTTTTGAAGGACCATGAAGGACACCTCATAAAGGAGGGACCGCCATGAAGGACGGTGAGGGGGGGGAATTTTCAAATTGATCCATTCTCTGTCTCCCTTTTTGCGGCTATACTACTCATGGCCACATCAAAATCCTATGATTGAAAGTTTTTAAAGTATCCCACGTTTGTGAAATAACCTAACTACTGTATTCCCTAAATTTAGGAATAATGTATGAATAAAATACATAGTCGTCCTAGCATTACCACCAAAACTACAGTGAACAAAATATTTATTCTGTCATTGTTTTTCAAAAAATAAAAGTATTACTATAACAACACCTGAGAGGGGAGGGGGAGGAGGAGGAGAGGGAGGGAGTGAGGGTAGGGGACTGGGATTTAAGAGGGACCGCGTTGCTGGCACATCTCGGAGAGGGTGGAGCGGAACTATTGCAAAGGACTATACACTTCACCATATTCACTTGCGTGACTTTATGAACACCTATAAACCTGAGGCTATCCTAAACTTTTACAGTTTTTTGGGAGAAAATGAATGTGAGAAAATTGTATGATAATATTTGCCTATCCTAACCCATTTTTCTGCCCGAAAATGTACTTTTCTTAATAAATTTATTATTTTCCAACCCAAAAAGTTGATTTTATAGTTTTTTCCACAGCCCGTTGAACGGAAAAGAGATCAGATAAAATCTACCCTGGGTACTTAAAGAAATGAATTGCTTAATAGTCTCTCCTCTTACATATAGACAATATTTAAATTTAATAAAACTTTACACGAAACCTCTTTTATTTGCTTTGCTTTAAAATTTTCACTTATCTTTAAATTTTTTCTCACCTTTTTAACCTTCCTCCTTAAACAGACAGCCTCGTCGGGACCAGCCGGTCTGTTGCTGTTTCGTGTCCTTTGTATTCCTTTGTAAATTATTTAAGTGCAATCACAGCACAAACTGTCTACGTGAAATGCTGGCAACTGATGGCAGCGTAGGACAGAACACCTGGAAATTAAGTGGCTGCTACAATAGTGCTAGCCTATAGACTACTCTTCATAGTCATGTGTGATTGATGGGTCAAAATGTTACAGATATTCATACAGCATCACCGAATATTTAATTAATTATTGAATTAAGTTATCAGTGAGTGAAAAGAGTAAATTGTATGAGCATTCATTTCAACTTTCATTCCAAATAAATGTAAAAAAAGAAAATGTGAATGTAGGAATCAAAGCCCAAGTTATTTGTATGTTGTGGGTTACTAAATGTCATTATCACTGTTACAGTTTTGACACATGTACAGTATGATCCATTTCCAGGCAGGTTGTACAGTAGGGCGGCTCGTTTTTACACTTTTTTCGATATTTGATTGGGGGTAGTGCGGAAAAGTTGCGATTTGGAGAGAAAATAAAGTGTGTAAAATTTTTTTGATCTACGTCAATACCTTCCGGTGGCGGCGAGTCCTTAAAAATCGAAAAATAGGCCTAAAAACACATAAAATTTTATATAATTTTATATAATTTTTATATAATGTTCATTGTTCAATGACTGCTATTAATTTATTCAAGCCTATAATAGTGTTCTCAGGGTTGTTTGCACAGAAATATACCGGAATTAACATTTGTATAACATCTTGTTAAAACTTGCTTTAAATCAATATTTTGGATATTTTAACGGCTAAGACGCCACCGGAAGTTATTAACAGATTGTGCTGAAATTTTTATTGTTTATTTTGTAAGTCTTTAAAACCATTTTCCAATCTACCCCGTTAGGCCTATTTTTTTTCTTTTAAGGACTCGCCGCCACCGGAAGGTATTGACGTAGATCAAAAAAATTTTACACACTTTATTTTCTCTCCAAATCGCAACTTTTCCGCACTACCCCCAATCAAATATCGAAAAAAGTGTAAAAACGAGCCGCCCTATTGTACAGTGTACCAGTTTGTCCCGAAAGCCAAGTACCAACCAGTCTCAAATGCCTCCATTAGGTTAGAGGTTCGCATCATCATGAGCCTATAAAGAAGTTATCACGGCCATTTTATGGTTCAATAAATACTTCTTAAACCACTATATTACCAAAATACACCATTAAAGAGTGTATAACAAAATCAAAGGGGTAAAAGTACAATTTGTGTCAAAAGTACAATAATTTACTACTGGGTAAAGATGCGCTCCGCCCACTATCACGTTTTGTGTGAAACTAGAGGGAATACAGATCTAATCATCTAAGCTCATGAGTTCATTACAACGACGTGGCTTCTAACTGACTTCAGAAAAACTAAATGTACCAACTAACCCAGGCCTCCCCTACACGTTTCACAAGTTTTAAGATTAGCAGTAACGGTTCTTAACACAAGATGCATGTCCTTAACTTATGCATCGGCTTAATGCTACATACCTCCAAGCTCGAGAATGCCGGCCTTTCCAAAGTGGGCATCTCACCCAGCCTAATTCTCCCTCTACCCTCCAGGTGGGGAACAACCTTAAGCATTATGTACGTGAGATCATCTTTTTTAAAATTACTAAAATAACTTTCATTATTTATTACAATGAACTGTAGCAACAGTACAAGATTCCATTCATTATGAAAAGCATTTGTTGAATTAAGTGAAATAACTAGTGGTGTACCGATTAACTGGTATCGGCATCGGCACCACGAAATCGGCCATTTTGGGGGCATCGGCCAAATTTAGCCGATTCTCTCACCGATTCTTTGAAATTTTAAAGTTTTCATTTAAAAAAATCTATATTTCTAGAAAATTGAACGTACAAAAAACACTATTTATGATAATTTATACTAATTTCAAAGTGTAATTATATAAAAATATTTTACATTCACGAAAAAGGCAAAGTTTAATAAGTTAAGTTGGCCATAAATTTACATTTTCTCTAACTAGCTAACCTCTAAATATTATAAACTATTGTAATCTCCTACGCTATATTAATAATAATTCTATATTAAGTTGTACTTTGTAATTTATATATTAAACCATTTTATTTTATTATGTTGACTTCATTTTAAGTATTTTAATAATTTTATAAACCCAAATTTTATATAGCCATTTTCTAAATCAAATTGGCCACGAGGAATTTGAAATTGTAATGAAAATTTTTGTTGTTGGTGACATTGTTCAAGAAAGAAAATACCTTCAACATAAGGAAAACCAGTTACTTTAAATATTGGTATTCAAGTTATGAAACTAAAATAAAATTATTTTATCATTTTACTGAGTAATAAAACTAATTAACATCACTTTAGCTACAGTATATGAGTAATAAATTCTGATACCATATATTGTGGAGTGAGATATAAGGAAAAGCATTTAAACAAATTTGAAATGTAAAAATATGAAAATTGAAAGTTTTCACATTAGAGTAGTAAAATTTATGAAGGGAATCGATTTTTTTTTAAATATAGGCAAAACTCGGTATCGGCATCGGCAACATTTTGGAATCGGTACATCACTAGAAATAACATTTATTATTAATTTTACTATGAATATTGAATTACACAAAAACGGTACACGATCCGAGTTATTAAAACTGGCGTTAATACTCATTCTTATATCATTCGTGTGCGATTCCGACCTAGCAATAGTAATGATGGAAATGTAAATAACAATAACAAATATATTATTGTACCTATATATAACTCAGAGAATGATAAAGTTCTCAGAAATACTGATTATACAATAGCCTTTAGTTTTGCACAGACATTTAGCAGCCATTTATTAATGAAAAAAAACCTGATATGAATGATAAATTGTAGAGAGGTAAGTAGTATAGCCGCAAAAGGTTAGAGTGCAGGAATGTTGCAAGAGATAATGATCAATGTTGCAAAGGGGGTTGAGGTATGCAACAATTCAATGTTGCAAAAGGGGGGGGCATGCAACAACTCAATGTTGCGAAGGGGGTGGGGGTATGCAACAATTCAATGTTGCAAAGGGGTGAGGGTATGCTGCAGGTGCAACAAGGGGTCATGAAACTTGGAGGCGGCGTTATCCCCCAAGAGAAAGACAGGAGAAGGAGAGAAAGGAAGAGAGGTGTTCACCTGGCTCCTGCCAAGTGCATAATAACGCTTCAGCCGACCCGCCGTTGTCTTATAGACTCCTAATCAGCCAGTTGGCTTAGAAGGCGTAAATGGCTTGTTCAGGTTGAGTTGTCAGATACCCCTTTTTATTTTAATTGTTCAGGTATACATTATTAGGGCGAGTTGCCAGATACCATTTTAATTGTTCAGGTATACATTATTAGATTGCTAGATTGTACCATTTATTTAATTAATTCTTAAAAGTTGGCTTAGAATTCCGCTAGTAGGTTTAGAAGGCGTAACCAGCCATTTGATATAATTGTTTACAACCAAAAGAATTAAATAAAACAACATTACATCATTCTGTTTATTATAAATATATAGAAAATAAATATACATTTGAATGACAAATTAAAAATAATAATAGTTTAAGAAATATGAACGAGGAATATGCATATAATCAAAAAATATATCCGTCACTATAACAGTACAGGAGAAATATATATATATACACACACCCACAATTATATTATGGAGATATATAGAAAATAAATATACATTGGAATGATCAAAAAACAAAAATAAAAAATAATATAACCATCAACATAGCAGAAATATATACACACAACTAAATAAATAAATACATACACTTTATCTTCTACCGCGCAAAATAAGAAATCGTATAGCCATCAATATAGCAGAAATATATACACACACACACAAATATGTTAAATATATAAATACATTTCACTTTTTTAAAAAATACTAAACTCGCACTTAATCGAGTCTACAATTACATCATTATTGCTCTGCATTACGCAGTATACGCGGTTTAATAATATTTCACCGCTTAAAGTATAGGGAAACCTGTACTCGATATGAAGGGCCTTCATATCGTTCAGTACTATTTTTGTTCCCACTTTACAACCGGTTGGTAAGTTATCTTTAAATACGTCTAGAATACAATCAAAAGCACGCACAAAGAGTTCATCGTTAGCCACATTATTAAACACAAGTTTATAAACACGCCTTTCCAATCGAGGGTTTATTTCTACCGACGCGAGCTTTTCAATCGTGAACTCATCTTCACTCAACATAGCGGCAATTGAAGTAATCTTCTAAGTCATTACGACAACTGCTTGTTATATAAAGAAATAGTTCTTCAGGGTGAACGATATAGGTGAGCTCAGCCTTGTACCGATCAATTGCTTTGTACCAAAGTTCATGATATTTCAAAGAGTCTAAACTTTTTAAATAAACGTCCAGCTCTAGACCATTCTCACCTTGTTCAGCCCTACACTCGGTAAACCCATCGAGCAGAGCGGTGTATGCGTATTCAAGTACTGTATCAAAATAAAGCATATCCGTAACACGCGCGTCTAATATAGGTTTCAGCTTGCGGAATCCGACGATTTCAAACATTCTGTCGAGGATGAAACGGTTTCGCGTAGGAACAAGAGCGTTATTATCAGAAGCATTCTTCCACATCAGCCGTATATCAATGCATGGCCGATCGTTATTTATACACAACGTACATACAACGGCGTATGAGGGGGTGTCACTAATCTGCTCTCTTCTTGTACCTATGTTAGCAGGTATTTTATAACGATCTTCACTCCACTTCTCAACTATCACGAAGATTCTATTCATCTCCTCGACACTTAAATAAACAACATTCCGTTTGTTTGTTTGTCTACATTCCGTTTCCAGTACATAGCTAACGGCACCGGATTTACGCCTGAACACGCGCAACGATTTCGTCACGGACACATCGTACGAGGCGTTGAGAATGCTGCTCAAAGGAAGTTCCATCGTATTCGAGGAGCGCACGTCCACTCGGTTCAAGCTCTGAGATAACTATGAGCCGCGTGAGGCACGCAGGTAGGCAGGAACGGTTCGATGGGCGGTTGACTCACCCTGATGATACGTGAATGGGTTTGTTCGAACTCGTATGATCCGTGAGGTGCGAATCGCACCATAATCTAATGAAACGTGTGCGGCGCTGATCGAATTGTTGTAACCTATTATATTGGGTAGGTGTTTTTTTCCGATACAAGAATTAATTTCGGTTTTAACGTTTTATCACTACCAGAATACGCACCAGCCAGTTTCCCTCAGGATAATTTTCACGAACAAAACACATTTTATAATGTTTTATCTCTCCTAAACATCTTCACACTCCGGCGCACTATTTGAGAGGAACATATGCCCATATTTTTCCTTTTTGCCTAGCAAACGATACTCGTCTCTAAAGTCTGCTAAAAACTCACGCAGGGCACTAGCCACAACCTCACTACGAACCTCATCATGATATACATTAATATAGTGGTAAAAATACTTAAGATTCTCCATGATGACGAGATTCACATTTTCAGTCGTAGGGTATGAGTAATCGACATGGTGTAACATGACATAATACCGCGTGTCATACCACTCATCCACAAGACTCATTATCCATATCTGCTGCTTCTCTTCTGCACGCGTTGTTTCTTTTACTTCACGGTATATGTGAGACTTTATAAAGCTTAGGTCTACAGCATACTTCAATACATCGTCTGTGCAACGAAAGCCTACAACGCTCTCACCAGAATAACCATAGAGTATTTGTACATCTTGCTCCTTCGCA
Organism: Bathynomus jamesi; assembly: GCA_023014485.1. Classification (NCBI taxonomy): domain Eukaryota; kingdom Metazoa; phylum Arthropoda; class Malacostraca; order Isopoda; family Cirolanidae; genus Bathynomus; species Bathynomus jamesi. The sequence continues at coordinate 65,466 of JAJOZX010011709.1, forward strand.
CGATTCAATGTGGTTTTAAAAGAGGCAAAGGAGGGGGGGAATAGGAAGTTTTTCGGTATCCACCACATCTTGAAGCTTTGCAGAATACCATTTCATAAACGTTGAACAAGCAATATTAAAGGTAGCCATTTTCTTCTACGCGAGCGAATACACGTCTGAGCTCAAGGGCTTACTGCAGTCAACTGACAACGCAGGGAATCCCAGATAGTAGCATGACTCACGTTGCTGGGCTTACAGTGGGCGGAGCTTAGAACTTTCACCTGTGCACACACACACACACACACACACACAAAGGAGAAAGTGAAACGCTAATTGAAACATGACTTATTTAATAAACGAGATATTCAAGTTATATATTTACAAATACGTGTAATAAATAAGTTAACAATAGATACAGCAAAGATTATATACAAGACATACATATTTACAAATACGTGTGATAAGTAAATAAGTAAGTTAACAAAAGACGCATCAAAAGTTATGGTATCCAAAGGGTACGGTATCATAGGTACCAGGTAACTGGTAACGTTTCCTATAGGTGTTACGGCACACCTTCGTTCCCCTAAGTTAAGTTCCTTCACGCCCCCCAACTTCTGCGCCCGAAAATTGTGGGTGCCTACAGTTAGTTGGGGAGGCCGATCGCTCTCATCGTCCAAACACACTAGATCCTTCAACGAATCAAAGTTAACAACCCGCCGATTCGCATGGTTGAGCGTAATACCCTTTGCCTTCATGATATATTTCATATCCTCCCCCACCCTCACCCGTACCCCATAAGTTTTAAGTACTGTTGAGACAAAAGAGTCGGCGTATGCGTTGTCCCCATACTCATCCTTGATCTCATCAGTGAGCTCGCCGAGGAACTCCCCAATAGCAGGCATGTATTCACCCTCCCTCTCTGTGAATATCACGCTATCTGTATCGGCATACAACACTCTACGCCCAAGAGAATGCAATAGACCCCAAAGTTTTATGCGGGCGTAGGCTGTTGTGAAGCTGGCCACAGGTATGTTTGTAACCCTTGAGGTATCTGTGGCCAATTCAGTGTTGTACTTCATTATGTAAGTATTACCTACATTCACGATCTCCATGACCTCTTTATCGGGAGCATTGGCATAATCCCAGACTTCACTATAACTTTGTGCCAAATGAATGTTCCCTTTGCCGGTATTCTGTGCAAATTTTCCCCATAGTCTGTTTAGACACAACTTTGCACTAAAGCGCTTGCCAAGATTCTTTGCAATTTGGGCACGATCAAGTTGTATACCTTCGCGGTCGCGGTAACGTTGAATATAGGCAGACTTTTCATCTTCGGTGTCAACTCCTCGCGGATACCCCGATGCCTCAACCTTATCCTTCAAAAATGTGTTTATATATGGTGTGAAAAGGTTAGGTAGCTTCTGAAACCTCCACACCTCATGTATCTTCAGTATTCTATACCCATGGCGTACGGCTAGGGCCAGCTCTGGACTTGTATATACGCCTCTGATCTTACGCTGGTGGGGTATATGGTTACAATTACCGTTATTCTCTTCCGCGCACTTCACGCACAGGGGAAACATGAGCTTGTGGTCGATAACTACAGGTAAGATTGGCATCCATAAATTGCGTGGGGGGAGTACGTCTACGAAAGAGAGCCCAAAGTAACGATCATTCAAATTTCTTGAAAATTCATTGATGGAAGGCAGGTTAGGTCCCACCAGTTTCTCAGGAGCGCCCACGGGGTACGGATTGTTCTTCATCACGTATGGGTATAAATAACAGAAATCGTAGTAATGGAGCTTCACACCCTCCGTAGGTGGAAAGTATAGCCTGAATGGATTTGTATGTCCTCCAAACAAGCTATCACCACATTTGAGAGGATCCAGCACCATTGAACGCTTGATCGTGTTTATTTCCTCACGGTACACCTCGTCTGTCTCCATCCGTGCATCATATTCATGCTCCCACAAGACTTTGTGAGTGAACTGGGATCCTATAAGTTGATCGCGGGTGCGGGTCCACGCAAGACAGTCGGCAGGAGATCTACCGTGGATATCTCCGGCGATTCCGCACTCAGGACGGGGGCATCCATGCCACCAGCATCCGTTAAAGGAGTACACAGTCTTCACACCAGTGACACGGTTTTCACTTAACCCATCAACCCAAAAAACACGACCGTTAATCTTAATGGGCACTTCTCCCGTGTTGCGGGCGTGCTTTATGTATACGCCTGTCTGTTGCTGTAGGTGTATGAGCCAGTAAATAGCCTTATGGCCGTAACTACGGGGGTTGTTTCGGTGAATAATGGCTAAGGTGGCTTTAGGCATGAAGTTATTCTTGAACACCGTAAAACAATGACGCGATGGTGGTTGCGCTTGCAGCGGATCGCATTTGAAACGGCCTATGTACATCCTTCTAAAGGCCTGGAAACATACTCTAAGCACGCGCACATCATTCACGCAATAACGCTCACATTCATCAGCTATATTATAAGGATTACGTTCATTAAAACTGTTGTAGTATCGATCAAAGTCTTCACGTTCATCTACACTCATACAATCATAGTTAAAATAATGTTTGGGTGGTGGTGGGCCTACGTAGTTTAAAGTCTCGCTGGTGAGGAAAGTGTAAGGGAAATATCCTTTGGAAACTTCAGCTGCTACCCCCATCACCTTGGGTAGCTTTGCTAATTTACAAGGTGTGAATAATAAAGTGTCTTTAAATTGTACATTGCCTCTTATTTGCATCTGTATTAATTTCAGAGCTGGGCACTTCCGCAAACCGCAAATTCCGCAATTGCGGAAGTATGTTTTTCGTTTGCGGATTTGCGTTTGCGGCAAAGTCATCGCAAATTAGTGAATTTGCGTTGCGGAACTAAGACCGCAAACGCAAATCTTTCCACAAATTTCCCACGTGGCTACTGGCCAAGCCCGCTAGTGCTGTGACGCTGCTGTCACTGGCCGCCAATTGGCGTACACTTGTAGAGGCTAGAGGGGTTGAGTTGTACAATGAGTTCAAGTTGTGTACAGTCACAGTGTTAACTTAATTTAACTTGTGTAATGTAATGTGTGTACAGTTACTACAGTTACAGTACAGTCTTCTCTAACGTGTTTAAGTCTCAAAATTTATGAAATTCAAATGATTAAATTTATTATTTAATTTATTTACTATTTACTTGCAGGAGGTGTTTTTGTTCAATATAATATATCAATATATGTAGTATTTTTATTTCTTCTACAAGAGTGATTTATTGTAATAAATTATTTAGCCTTGTTTTTAATAAAAACAAGGCTAAAACATTAAACATTAAAAATATATAAACTTTTTATACCTCTTTAATGTTTTGGATACTTTTTATAGTTAAAATTGCGATTGCGGAATTTGCGGTTTGCGGAAGTGTTTGCGGAAGTGCCCAGCACTGTAAAAATTGGAAATATGGTTTACGTTTGCGGATTTGCGTTTGCGGCGCCAAAAATGACAAGCAGTTTGCGGATTTGCGGTTGCGGAAGGTAAGGTTTGAGTTTGCGGATTTGCGATTGCGGAAGTGATTTTGAGTTTGCGGTGCCCAGCTCTGATTAATTTGTTGCCTCTTTTCAATGGATCACCTGTGTATATCTCAGAGGATTCGTGCTCAAGCAACTCCATATAAAGGAACTGCGTGTCAAACTTTGCCCCGTTATGGGCGAGAATATACAGTCATTTTTTTGAACTTGTCGGCTAACTTGACAATATAGGACACAAATAGTTTCACAGGACTATCGCGGACATTCGTTTTAAAAACGTTTGTCCGTTTATCGCATTTGGGGCACTCGTCACATTCGATCCCCATACACTCATCGCAGATAGTCTGGCTCACAAGTAAATGTGGAATAACCTTTGGTTTCAGCGTTCGTATATGTTTCTATATCGTAGTATACAGTTATACAAGGGTTATTTTTAGGCTTAGCATCTTTCATATAACATACATGCTTTACTCCATCCGCCTTATATTCCTCCTGGCATGTAGGACAGTGAATTTCGTCACACTTGTGCTTAAATTTCCCCCAATTATCCATTGTGTGAAACACCACATTCACAGATTCTCATTTTCCTGCACGTGCCAGTTGATTTATGGAGCTCAAAGCAGTTATTATTGAAGAATGTGCGTCTACACACATCACAGTCTCTCTTCTCAGCTTCAACTACACGGCTTTCACATTTGTTGCTTTTACACTGTTCACATACCATGTGACATTCTTTACAATGTTTCACTATATCATCCGCAAACTCGAGGCAACCCTTACACAAATCATGATGTCTCCCATATTTTCAACTTTTGTCATAACTCGGGTAAAGCCACCTTATATTACGGATGGGGAGATACGTTGTTCCTGACAATCCTAAAATAAGTAGGGGGTCTTGTACGATCTCTCACACAGCTTTTAAAAACATACACAGTCCTACGACGATCATCCAACCCAAATACAACTATACGGACATTCATTTCCTGTTCTACCCTTCTCAGCTCTTCAGGACCCATATTACAGTCAAATTCAAGTTCACAGTCTATAGCTAGTTTACGAGCACGCTCCACGACCGTAGGCAACCAAATTTTTGTGGCCTGTGTATTTTGTACAGTAAACATACGTGCTAAGACTACTGCTATAAAGCCGCAACCACGATCGACGTTTATATGCTTTCGGTAAATAACACTAGGCAACAAAGATTTTGTTACAGAAGACCAAATAGGTGCTCCTAGCTAATTTCGGTATGCTGATTTCAAATCTATAATTAGATTTTTTCTATCACGTCTAGATTTTGTGTAAAATGCAAATCACTTTTAGTAAAATTTTCTACCACGTCCAGATTTCTTTTTATTTTGCACATCGTAATAATTACTTTCTACGTTTTTTCAGATATTGTATGGTAATTCAAAATGGCATCAAATAGACGTGCTTGTGTAAATCACCCAGACAACTCTGCTTTGTCTGTGGACAATATACACCTAAGCCACAACGTAGAAACATGACAACAAAGATTAAATTTGCCTACAAGTGTATTTTGACTGTAAGTTAGGAGACCAACAGAGGGACTGGGCACCACATATTTGCTGTGCACAGTGCAATGTAATGTTAATAGCTTGGATGAATGGTAAAAGAAAGCTATGCCGTTCTCAGTCCCCATAGTTTGGCGTGAGCCGAAAAATCACTTCAATGATTGTTATTTTTGTTTGACAAAGATTGCTGGTTTCACAAAGAAAACAAATCAAAGATCACGTACCCAAACTGCGAATCAGCAGTGAAACCAGTACCACATGATGAAACAAATCCACCACCAGTTCCACCAGCAACGATAACAGACAGAAGATTCTGCTAGTGATATAGAAACAGGGAAAGATGGCATATATGTTCCAGATGCAAATATTTCCCCACATTTGTTAAGTCAAGCGGAGTTAAATGACTTAGTGCGCGATTTGGAATTACCAAAAGAAAAGGCAGAGTTGCTTGGTTCAAGACCAAGAATTTAATCTTCTCCAACCAAACACCAAGTTTCCCATTTCCGCCATCGCCATTTGCAGTTTTCATCATTTTACTTACAGGAAGAAAACGTTTGTTTCTGCCACGATATCAGTGGTCTGATGCAAGGGATTGGCTGTCGCTATGATCCAAAAGAATGGAGACTGTTCATTGACTCTAGTAAAGCTAGCCTTAAAGCTGTATTACTGCACAACGGCAATGAAAAACCTTCAATACCTGTAGCACATGCCACTGGCCTTAATGAGACATGAATCGATGAAACTGCTGCTAAGACTCATCAAATATAAGGACCACACATGGAATATTGTGGCGACCTTAAAGTTGTATCATTACTTCTTGGGTTACAGTTGGGCTACACAAAGCATATGTGCTTTTTGTGTCTATGGAACAGCAGAGATGACAAGAACCACTACAAAAAACATGATTGGCCATCTAGACTGAACATGTTGTTGGTAAATACAATGTGAAACACCCAGCACTTATTGACCCTCAGAAAGTACATCTTCCACCACTTCACATTAAACTTGGCCTTATGAAAAATTTCGTGAAGGGTATGGATCATCAAGGTAGTGGTTTCCAATATTTAAAGGATAAATTCAAAGGAATATTGACAGATGCTAAGCTAGAAGCTGGAGTTTTCACTGGACCACAGATCCGCAGTGTCATCCACGACTCATCGTTTCCATCTAACCTAAATGAGAATGAACTAGGAGCATGGACATCTTTCGTTGAAGTTGTCAAAAATTTTCTTGGAAACCACAAAGCTGAAAACCACCGTAAACTCGTAGAAAACATGCTTAAATCTTATGAAATAATGGGATGCAGAATGTCTTTGAAAATTCATTTTTTTACATTCTCATCTTGACTTCTTCCCGGCCAACCTTGGGGCTGGAAGTGACGAGCATGGTGAGCGCTTCCACCAACAGATCTCAGTTATGGAAAACAGATACCAAGGTAATTTCAACCCAAATATGATGGGAGATTATTGTTGGTTCCTGCAGAAGGAGAGCTCGTCATCCTACAAGCGACAAAGGAAGAGGACACACCAAAGTTTCACTTAAGAACAGGAATTTGCCTTTCAGTAGTAAACACAAAATACTAACGCGCTTTGGGTGGATGGTTGGGCGCAGGGGTGGTAACTCCACCAGCGGAATTCCGCTGTCTGTCTTAAGCCAGAATAAAGGAGGAAAGACATCCCTGTTCACTAATTATTTAAGTATGCTTAACATAAAACGTGGCACGGAAAAGTAGCTTAGACGGCTTTCGTAATAGAAGCGGGTGAGAAAAAAAATGAAAAATAGGGGTTTTCGATTACACAAAATGTGGACGTGATAGAGAAATTTTGATATCAGATCTGAAATCAGCATCAGCGCTTTAGTAGGAATCAGTAGTTCACGTGTCTGTAACAAAAAAAAAGTTGAAATTTGTTGCCTAGTGTAATCGGAGAATTGAAGTTAAGAGTATACGGTATGGCACTATGACCCGCAACACGGAATACACGATCAATATTTACCGTGAAGGTGTCCATATTAAAGGCTATACTACTTTGGGCGGCTTGCATTATACGTCCTAATATATATTCTACATCTTCAGCCGCCAAACGTCTAAATGGCACTACTACCGAATAATCATCTACATCACCGTCATCTGACCCGAATCCGAAGGACAGACTCGTCCTGACTTCACGCTCGTCGCGGTTCTGAAGAGCAAACTCTACAATACGCTGTACAACCCGGCGTAGCCCGCGCTCAATTCCATTGCTATACATGGCTCTAGGGTCGACCCTGACTCTATACCGATTTCTAGTCAAGGCTGGGGTGGGGGCTGCGGAGCGCACCAACTCAAACGTTATATCATCCTCAACAGAACGGGGGGCAACTGTGGCGGATGAATAAGGGGATATATTAGCAGAAGGTGCTGCTGGGGGGCTTGTTGCGTAAGACGTTGAGGGTTGGGGCTCTATTACTTGTGGTTGGCTAACAACAGGCGCGTATTTAGGTCGCTTTATACCTGACGTGGGGTTCTCTTCATCATACCTCCGCTTTGAACGTGCTACCGGTATCGCTGGTGAGGGTTCGTCGGCAGGGGAGGATTCTGTGATCACAACTACACTGTCGTCGGGGTCATCCGTAATGTCGATGATAGGGTGCTGTACCTCATCGTCATTCACGGTTTTGCGGGAGAAGTAAACAAAATATAAGGAACAGCACTCAAAATTTGTAATATTTTGTAAATGATCCACTTAGGAGTGTGGCGTGTCAGAAATGGACTCTGTAGAAAAATTCAGATTCACGAGCCCATCCACATGTATTATATCTGGACCTACAGGATGTGGTAAAACTGTGTTTATGCTTAAAATCATTAAAGAAAAGGGAGAGATGTTCTCGAAATTTGTGCATAAAGTTATATGGTGCTATTCGACGTATCAATCAGTGTTCAACGAGTACCAAGATGATATTTTGTTCCACAAAGGTGTATATGACGTTAATTCGTTAAAGGGAAATGAACATACAGTCATTGTAATTGACGATCTCATGTTGGAGATGGCTAAAACGTTTGCCGAGACATTTACAGTATTCTCCCACCATCTTAACAAAAGCGTGTTCTTCATCAATCAGAATCTATTTTTCAAAAATAGATACATGCGCGATGTGTCGTTAAATACAAAATACCTAGTCTTATTCGCACAACGTAGAGATGTATCACAAATTGGGGTATTAGCCAATCAAATGTTCCCGAATCAGCGTAAGGAGTTTTTGGAAGTTTATAAAGAAGCTACAAGCACGCGATACGATATTTGCTTTGCGACCTTCATCCGCGAAACACGTTTAGGGTGCTTCAAAGAACGAATATATTTCCAAACGAGCCTGAAACGGTGTATATTCCAGAATGACAAAGAGACTAAAGAAATATCGTGAATTAATAAAAATCTATCATCGACTGCCCCGGGCAATGCAGCAGATGTTTTTTAAAAATATCGACTCCGACTTTTTAAAATGCATCTGTGAAATCTGTCTTAACGTTATAAATTGCAATGTATCAATGAAACCATCTCAGAAGGCTCGCCTACGCCGTTACAAGAATATAATACGTGCACTCGCTCGTAAAAGTCAAACTGTAGCGAGGAAAAAACGAATTATTGTACAAACAAGAGGGTCATTTCTCCCCATCTTATTTTCAGTTTTGGGTCCTTTACTGACTAGATTAATATAATGAAGAAAGTGGTAGTGATCCCACACGAGGTGTACGCTTCACTGCAAAGGAATCCAGACACGGATCTAGATCCTCGTAAAAGCAGACTTAAAAGAATGGAAAGCGAATTGCTAGCCCTATTAAACAGTGAAAAAACACCTGATGAGAAAAGAATCTTATACCAAGAAGCTCTGCAGAAATTTCTTCACGAGTACGAAAATTATAAGAACCCGACAGAGATTCCTGTGGTTATTAGGCACAGCACGGGGGACGATGGACATGGCGACATAGGATCTGTACCCGACGATATAGCTGACCAACCAAAAATTAAGGGATCAGCCACACAACATATCGAGCATGTATTAAAAAGCACCCTCCCACATACATTGAGGAATAAAGGTTTAAGTCATTATAATCTATTGAATGAGGACCCAGCCATACAATGGACCGATACACTCAGGTAGGCCTGTTCAAAAATCAACTTTTTCTTATTTTCATAGGTTTCTGTACATTTTCCCATGCTTTTTGACCTGAAAAAGCCGAAAATCACAACTATTTTGACCTAGGATGTTGGGAAGCATTGCCGCATGGAGCTTTAAATTTTCTGCCTTGAAATCGGCCAAAGCTCCAATTCCGGGGTCCCTTGAATTATGTTTTGCACTTTAACTTTTGATCTAAACAAGATAGAGCAACAAATTAGGTATCAAATGAAAGAGCATAGAATTAATAAATAATAATAATAATAATAATAATAATCATGATAATAATAATAATAAATAAATAATAATTAATAATAATAATAATAATAATAATAATTATCTATCATTTTTCAGGAAACAACAGAAACTCAATCAGAATCTAGAAAACCATCTACAAGTTACAACTTCACAATGGCATTAAGCAAGGAGCTGAGGGAGCTCCGTGGGCGCACAGTTGATATCAAGACAATGACAATGACAAGATCAAGACAATGACCAAGTACAACGCAATGAAGCTCTTCATGAAACTACATGAGAAACATCGTGCTCTGGTGAAAAGCAAAGGAAGAGCAAGTAACCCTGGAGGAAAAAGAGGAGCATTTGTGCTGGAATTAGACAGCCTGTTCGATATAGGAGCTCCAGATGCAATCCAGGAAATACAGAACAACAGACTGTTATCCAGAGAGAAGAAAGATGAGGATATCAGGTTCTACGAAGACCAAAAGACTGAGAGGAAAGGTCATATGTCTGGTCATGACAAGATTTTTGAGACAAGATCCCTGCAGCAAGCAGCGAGGAATGAAAGACTGCAGCATAGACAAGAACAAGGTAAAACTAATTACTTTGAACGTTACAAAAAGTTTTAAGTTTTACTCCATTGCGATATTTAGCATGTACTTAACAATTACTGTCTTAACATGTACTATTTTACAGCTGCAGCAGAAAAGAGGCAGTTGTTCATGTGGATGACATTACCTGGGGTGACAACTGACAACGACGCTAACACAGAGGACATGGATTACCATCAGCCTCGTCCTGGATGTTCTCACCATCAAGACACTGTGACTAGTGTGACTTTGACGTTTCCAAGGAAGGTCATGGAATGTGATGTCATCTGCAATACAGCTGATCGTCTTGGTTTATCAGACAATCAAGTTACTGCCATGGTTTCTGCCACCTTGAAAGCTGGAGGGGCTGATCTGGATAACTTCGTCATTTCAACCTCAACAACACGTCGCAACAGAATGCTGTCCAGGTATAATATCAGCCAGAGTCACATGTCCAAGTTTTGTGAAACCCCCCCACAGTACGCTGCCTTACACTGGGATGGAAAGTTGCTCAAAGATGTCTTGGGCAGTGAACCTGGAAGTACCTCAGAGACTTTAGCTGTGCTAGTGTCTGGTCCACCTTCATACACTGAAGGAAAGTTATTGGGAGCACCTGTCATCGACAATTCTTCTGGCACAGCTCAGGCTGAGGCTTCAATGGATTTACTGGAGACATGGGAACTTACGGATAATGTTACTGCCCTTGTTTTTGACACTACATCCAGTAACAGTGGAGTTCACAGAGGAGCTGCCAAACTGCTAGAGAAAATGCTGAACAAAAAGGTGTTTTATCTGGCCTGTCGACATCACATCCTGGAAATCCTAGTAGGAGCAGTTTGGGAGAAGCTGGTTGGGAAGGTGAAGGGGCCAGATAATCCCTGGTTTGAGCATCTGAAGGATGTTTGGACGGACTTGTCCAAGGAAAACCCAAAGATGCTGGCTATCAACAGCAAATGGCTGAAGGAAAAGAAGAAGAACAGTGAAGAAATACTCCAAGACATTCTAACAGCAGAAAGGCTTCCAAGAGCCGACTACAGGGAAATGGCTGAACTGACAGTCATTGTTCTTGGAGGAACGCCTCCTCGAGGTATTCACTGGAGTCGACCAGGCGCCATTCATCAGGCCAGATGGATGGCCAGAAACCTGTACTCCATGAAAATGCTGATGTTTGCAGATCAACTTGAGTACGACGAAGACACTGTATCAAAGCTGGAAAGACTCAACACCTTCCTTGCGCTGTTCTACACTCCTGTATGGATGATGTCAATGTCTGCTGCAGATGCTCCCGTGAATGATCTAAGTCTAATCCAGGACATGTTGAAGTACAAGAAAACTGACCCAGAGCTTGCTGATGCAGTACTTAATAAGATGGAAAACCACAAATGGTACCTGACGCAGGAAGTCGTGCCATTTGCCCTGTTCAGCAGTAGATTGAGTGACACATTGAAGCACGACATTGCTGCCCAGTTACATGCCACTGAGAAGCCAGACAGCTTCAGAACAGGAAAGCCTCTATTCCAGAGAGTCACAGCTAAGACCACCCTGGTTGATCTCATTGGCCCAGAATCACATTTCCTGCTGGACACACTGAACATTGGATCCGAGTGGCTTCTGGAACCTGTCACGTCTTGGCCACAGAATGAGGACTACAGAAAAGCGTTGGACTATGTTAAGAATCTGAAAGCGGTGAATGACATTGCTGAACGTGGTGTCAAGATGGAGCGACTTTGCAAATGTCATAACAACAGATGCCAAGCAAAGGACTATCTCCTTCAAGCTGTGGAGTTCAACAGACGCCGCTTTGACAGCTTCAAGAAACAAACTCTCAACTGACTGTGTAAATGTCATTATGAAATTAATCATCATGTAATGCTTTCACTTCTTGATCGATTAGACTTGTGACAAAATGTTAATCTCAAATTTGTGTCATGAATAAGGCGCCTTGTCTGCCTTGAGTGTGAGAAAACGAATTTGTGATATTCTGAAATCTTTGTATGTACCAATGTGCCATTTCTTGTTCCAAGACTATCATAATTGTATAAGTTAGAAAGAGGATTAAAAACACTTTAATTTGGTGCCTATTTTGTTGCTCTATCTTGTTTAGATAAAAAGTTATAGTGCAAAACATGATTCAAGGGACCCCGGAACTGGTGCTTTTGGCCAATTTCAAGGCAGAAAACTTAAAGCTCCATGCGGCAATGCTTCCCAACAACCTAGGTCAAAATGGTTGTGATTTTCGGCCTTTTCAGGTCAAAAAGCATGGGAAAAAGTACAGAAACCTATGAAAATAAGAAAAAGTTGATTTTTGAACAGGGTTACGCGGCGATACAGGCGAGATCATTGTGGAAGGATCAAAGGTACAGGGGTCGAATATCGTAAACATTGTCCATGATCTGGTGAGAAGGTGGGATAGGCCATCACCATCAGGATGGAAGCATATTAAAGCAAGACTACAACAAATAAACGTCCCTAAAACGTTGATAGGAAATCTGAACAGGTTAAAAGACTTGGAACATGCAACGCATGTGGCACAATTGAAGACGCCGTCACCCCTGGCGGTAACACCTTTGAAGAGGAGAAAGAAGAGGTTAAACAACGGTCAACCCTACCCACGTGCCTCTAAAATACGCAAATGGCTAACGTATTAAGTAAACGCTATTATGACATTTCTAACACAGCCTCCTACGGCGGCGTAGATAGACTGCACAGAAGTGTTTACGGAGTAGGAAAAAAGATGTTGAAAGATTTTTGCGGGAGCAGGACGCTTATACGCTTCATAAGCCTTTGAGAAAAAAGTTTAAAACAGCCAAGATAACGGCTTCCTCGATTGATTCTATTTGGCAAGCAGATTTAACAGACATGCAAAGATATTCTGTGTATAACGATGGTTATCGTTACATTCTATTCATAATAGATGTATTCTCTAGATATCTGTGGCTAGTTCCTCTGAAAAATAAATCACCTGAAACAGTTGCTAAAGCCACCAAAACGCTAATGTTAAAAGAAAACAGGGTTCCTGGCTATTTTTGTACGGATATGGGGAAGGAATTTATAGGCCTTGCTTTTCAGAACATGTTGACAGAGTTTAATATCAGCTATTTCAGAACCAATTCTATACATAAGGCTTCTTTAGCTGAAAGAGTTCAACGTACCATAAAGGAAAGCATGCACCGCTATTTTACACATAAAAACACATACAGATTTCTAGACATTATGGAATCATTGACATCATCCTACAACCGCTCACACCATCGCACGATTGGGACAACACCTAACGAAGTTTTAGAAAGAGGTGAGGTACCAGCGCGGTAGTAGACTTGGGTCCATTTTTTCATCCATACTACGTACGGCTGTTCCTTTGCTGAAGAGGGGTGCCAGATACCTCGGAAGGAAAGCGCTACAATCAGGTCTTAACACTGCAGAAGACATAGTGGCTGGGGCTGAACCTAAAGAAGCTCTAAAAAAACATTTAAAGCGTACACGGGACGAAATCATCAAAGATGCAAAGAGAAAAATGCGTGGTGGTGGGAAGAAGAAGAGGGCTGTCCGGAAGAAGGGGTCACGTGGTATTAAACGTAAAAGGATAACAAAAAAGAAGTGCTGTAAGCGAATGAAACCTATGGTTGACCACTTTTTTGACTGATATAAGCTAAGGACATTGATCTCATGAATCATAGTTTGTTTACTACTTGTCGAGAGAGGAGGCACTATTTCTAACTCGTCATGGCACGCTTCATCCACCCATGTAGTTCACAATGCTGCAATCGGAGCTGTCCCTTTTTGAGATGCCTCCAACTGAAGTTTCTATTGAGCACAGTGACTTTATTACAATTAACCCTTTAAACACAATTAGTTCCCCGAGTGCTCCTATAGAATTCGTGATACCCAGCTCAGGCCCTTACTTTTTTGATCCAAGCTGTGTGCACATGTACGCTAAGCTACGTATAACCCATTCTGATGGAACGGACTGCGATGACAAATATGCTGTATACCCTGAAACAAACTTTCTGCACTCCATATTCAACCAGTGTGACGTATATTTAAACCAGGCCAACATATCGTCAGGCACGGGATACTATCATCTACGAGCCTATCTGGAAAATGTCCTCAACTTTTCCAAAGAAGCGAAGGCTACCTTTTTAAGTGCCGAGGGATATTATCAAACTAAAGACGAAAGTATTATAAAGGACAAATTTAAAAATTCTAAAAAGAAGATATACGAGTGTTTTGGACGTCTGTACACAGATTTCACTTTCCAGGAGAAGTTGCTTGTCAACGGGGTGGATATGAAAATAAAGCTCACCCGCACGAGTCCTGAGATCTGTTTAAATCTGGATGCTGATCAAGAAGAGGGAGCAAAGCTCGTTGTGGTTCACATTATGGACACATACCTCCGCGTACGGCGAGTGAAATTAAGTTCACCAAAACAACTAGAAATTGAGAAAAATTTACTAAACGTTACAGTGAAATACCCTATTAACAGAGTACAAATCAAACTATATACGGTGCCTGCAGGGTTGGCGTCGAAGCAGATAGAAAACATCGCCCTGGGAAATCTTCCTAAAAGAAAAGGATATTAATCGGAATGCAGGACCATGCTTCGGTGAATGGAAAATATAAAAAGAGTGCCTTTAAATTCGAGAATTTCGGACTTAAAAATATAACTCTATACGTTAATGGCATTGCTTTGGCTGGAACATTGGATACGGACTATTCATCAGACGCTGTGTTACCTCTTTTCGCGAGAGCCTATAGTAATCTGACCCATATTGCAGGTGATTGTGATGAGCTTGGTAATGGGGTAACGCAGAAAGAATTCATTGATCAATTTAACCTTTATCCGTTTGACATTATACCTGACTTATCTGCTAGCGTAAATACGCATTTAAGCCCACAACAGAGCGGAAACATCTCAGTGAGGTTGGAATTCACCAAGCCTAGGGACGCGCCTATTAGTGTACTAGTATATCTCGAATCGCAAGCCCTAATAGATAGATAGATTTAGGAGCGTTATCACTGACTTTTAAAATGGATGCTAATACACTTCAGAGAGTAATGAATAGTGAACGAGTCACACGTTCCAAATTTATCGGCGTGTTTGCGAAGATGAAACATTGAGTTTGCCAAGTACGCGAGAATACGGTAGTATTATTGTGAACACAGATGTCATCGGTAATGAAGGGATTCATTGGTTTGCAGTCTATTTTAAAAATAGACACCGCCTGTACTATTTTGATTCACTCGGTACTCAACCCTGGAGTGACCCTGTTATTGTAAAATTTCTCGCTCAGTTACATATTCCTGAAGTTGTATGGAACCCGTTTCGTATACAAGGATATTTTAGTAATACTTGTGGAATGTACTGCATTTCATTTCTCATGCATATGTCACGTGATAAAGAATTTATAAATTTTTAAAATTTATTCGACCCGTGTCACACTCGACGAAACGATGAAATGGTATGCAGACAGATAAAAATCCGTTTTCCAATTGTGCGTACTCGTTGTATAGTATAATGTTTTTGTTCGTGTGTATATTTGTAACGTTAGTTTGTATATTCTGTAGTTTAAGATGGTTATTGTACTGATTTCTTTCATTTAATAAATTGATGAAAATATAGTCTTCTTCCCCACAAAAAAGATCGAGAAACACTTACATTATTTCGGTGTGACATTCATTATGCTGACTGTTCAGTATATCCTCCGTATTCATGACACGAGATTCCTCAAAAGATTGTATAACACGTGTCAAATCCTCATCGGACCTTAAAGGAGAAAGAATAGTGTTCATATTGAATCTTTTTTAATAAAAACATATACAGAGTATACATATTGTAAGACAGACCCCATTATGTGAAGATATCTTTGGTTCGCTCAGAGAAGCTCATTTAAGAGGTAATTCCGAATAACATTTATAAAAAAAAACATGCAAAAGATTGCCATAAAAAATTTCGATTTTAGCATAATGGTGAGTATCGAAATGAAGTATTTGACGAGATACTACATCCCTCCATATATATGAAATCATCTTTCTGACAGTTTGTGAATAAAAAATAAAAATAAAATTATAGACACTTACATTTGGTAGTCCCTTGCGTCGGATTGTAAGGAGCGTCATTGCAAATATCATCAACGGTTTGCGTTGGAAATAATCCATCACGGTCAATCGCGTTAAAAAGATTAATTGCAGTCAATGCTGCAGTGTCACCTTGATACAAATCCGGAAAAGTGTAAAGTTCGTGATCCATGGCGGAGGGCATGCTTATTCACTGGCAGAGGGAATGTTTATTCACTGGCGCGAAAATAGCTACTGTCACTCCCAACTGAAAAATATTTCCTTTTATATGCACAATCACCAAGCTCCGCCCCAAAAGATCAAGAGCAGATGTTCGTAATGATTGGTTGGCAGTGTAGCTGGGTGGAGCTATGATAAGTTTGTGTACCAATCGTAACACCGATCTAACGGGTCCATGCTTTGGACGACTAATGGCATCTTTATATTTTCTCCAATAGATTTAATGCTCGTATTAACCCTTGCATTCTCCGTCACGACAATATTTGTATCTATACTTGGTTTTCTCCATTCCACCCCTTTATGCAATATTGTTCACAACAATATTTTATTATTTTGTGTCCATACTAAATTGAGTCTCAATTTTCGGTTGCAAGTTATTTTGCGTCCATACTAAATTGACCCTCAATTTTTCGGGTGCAAATTATTTGGCAACCATACTAAACACAGCTTTCCCAAGATTCCTGACTTGTGGATTTTTACTTCTCGCATAGATGTGTGAATAAATAACCACCCCGCCAGTGCTGAAGCTTAGTTCGGATTCCACGTTAAACTGTAGGTCTAAGGCAGAGTGAAAAGCTTAACCATTGTTACAATTCGGCGAGGAGTTAGTTATTATTATTATTACTAAAGAGAAAAATCTACATTGTTTTTGTGCATATCACATTTTCAGCCACACTATTCCCGGATCAATAATCACTAATGTAATCGAGAGGATTTTATAATGAAGAAATTATAAATATATCCATTCCTTTATTTATATATTTTAAAAAAGAAAAGAGTATTCGGTTTCCACGTTAAACTGTTCGTTTAAGGCGGAGTGAAAAGCTTAACCATTGTTACAATTCGGCGAGGAGTTAGTTATTATTGTTACTACATAGAAAAATTTGTTTTTGTGCATATCACATTTTGCGATCATACTATTCCCGGATCAATAATCACTAATGTAATCGACTAGTCAGTAAAGGACCCAAAACTGAAAATAAGATGGGAAGAAATGATCCTGTTATTTTAAATGTTGAAATTATGATGTGAAAGAGTGAGCAATGATTCCCTGACGAGATGTATTTCTGATTCGGTTTCCACGTTAAACTGTAGGTTTAAGGCCGGAGTGAAAAGCTTAACCATTGTCATAATGAACAAATCAGCGAGATGATGTGAGAGTGAACAATCATTCCCTGACGAGATGTATTTCTGATTCGGTTTCCACATTAAGCTGTAGGTCTAATGCGGGATGAAAAGCTTAATCTTTGCAATTCGGCGAGTTAATTATTATTATTACTACATAGAAAAAATTGTCTTTGTGCATATCACCCTATATATATAGATATATATTATATATAGTGTATGTGTGTGTGTGTGTGTGTGCGCGTGTGCGTGATCCTCACTTTCTCTGACAAAAATCTGTGTGGTGTGTGTGTGTGTGTGTGTGTGTTAATTTTGAAAAATGTATAATAATAATAATATATCTTTCCAATTCAATAACAGAGAAGTTATCTAAGAAGATGATGCCATACAAATTTGCAAGTAAAGACATATAATCAACGCATTTAATAAAATAGAATTTTATATACATTTCAGTAGCAAGGGACCAAATTGAAGGAGTCGAGCGAAGGATTTGCCGAGACAATCGATTCTTTGAGAGAGAGAGCAAGTTGACCCAAATTCCTTTGCGTCCGATCGTACCTTTCAAAAAGGCCTCGGGGTAAACAGGTGTGATTCTTTGGCGTTCCTGGTTAAATTTCCTCCTCGTTTCAACACAATGTTAAAACAAAACATTCTAAGAGTTAATATTAGTCGTTTTAATAACTGAAAGAAAGTAAATAGAACGGCGTTTAAATAATTAATTTCTTATATTGTTAATATTGGTTTTAATAATTGATTTTCTTAAAAGGAGAAAATTCATTTGCTTTAAATTAATATACTTTGGCATTTTTTCTGATTTTCATTCACATAATATATACAGAGGTGTGTGTGTGTGTGTGTGTGTGTGTGTGTGTATAGATTTGAGAATGTTAATGGAACGATTTCTTTTGCTAAGTCAATTGTTTAGTGAATTTTTTAATGTTAATATTGTTTTAATTCACTTTAAGGTGAAAATCCGTTATATATATATATATATATATATATATTATATAAGGAATGACAAAATTAAATAGACACAGTTAATATGATTCTTTCTATATATATATATATATATATATATATATATATATAATAAGGTAAGGAGAAAGTTGTTCAATTGTGTGTGTGTGTGTGTGTATTTCGTCTGAACTATTATTTTGACGATTGTACGTATTATATTATTTTTTGGGCAGTAGAAGGCAAATTCTATTTATTTAATTAATAATCATTTTCTTTTTGTCAATTTCGATTTTCAAGAGAAAGTCTGTATGCTTTGGTAACGAATTAAAATGGTATCTAGCAACTCACCCTAATAATGTATACCTGTACAATTAAAATAAAAAATGGTATCTGGCAACTCAACCATCATCTATATAAGACCCGCTTGGCTTCGGAGCTGGTAGCAGGGTTGCCGAAGTTGGTACGTTCGTACCAAATGTGGTACTTTTTGCCTCCTCTGGTACGTTTGGTACGACGGCCGAAAATTTTGGTACTATTTGAAGTTTTGTCGAAACAAACAAAAACCGCTATGTATGTATAAAAACTATCCTTTAGAAAACTATAATTTGGTTCATTATTGAATGGAAAAGAAAAAAATTATTATTGATGGATTTTAATTTTCGTTTCGTCTCGTAGTAGAAAGAATGGTCGGTACAGGGTACATTCGAATTACAATATATTATAAACTACGATCTTGGTGCAGGAGCACTTTAGGATCAAAATGGCAGAATTATCCTGGAAAATGCCTTCATTGTTCAAGTCGCCAAAATAAAAATCTTGTTTTAATTGCTGGATTTTAGTTTTATTTTATTGTCTCAACTTATCAAAATATATCGTCTTTTTATATATAAAAAAGTGTTTTTGTGAACGAAAGTTTTGGATAATGGCCGAAACGTGAGATTGACCGTTAAAAAATAAGGTTAGTTTAACATTTTTATATGTTTTAAAGCATTTATTATGATTTTTCAATTATTTGGTACCTTTTTGCGAGATTTGGTACCTTTTGACTTAAGTTTTGGTACACTTCCAAAAAAATTTCGGCAACCCTGGCTGGTAGTTTGATGCGAACTTCGGCCGAATAAAGATCTTTCTCCTTCCCTTCTTAGGTTAATACTTAGCTTAGTTTCCCTTTGGGGGGTTAGGACATCCCACCTTGTCCCCCCAAAGTCCTCCTACGTCTATCCTTTCTCTCTTAGGCTAAGGCAACCCCTTTGGGGGGAGGTCATCCTTCCTTCTCCCCCCGAAGATCCCTCCCTTCTCCCCCCTTCAGGTGTACCCCTCCCCCCCTTGGCTCCTTCTAAGCCAACTGGCTGATTAGGAATCTATAAGACAACGGCCACTCGGCTGAAGTCTTAGTGTGCACTTGGCTCCTGCCAGGTGAACACCTCGCTTCCTTTCTCTCCTTCTCCTGTCTTTCTCTTGGGGGATAACGCCGCCTCCAAGTTTCATGACCCCTTGTTGCACCTGCAGCATCCCCCCACCCCCTTTGCAACATTGAGTTGTTACATACCCCCACCCCCCTTTGCAACCTCCCTTTGCAACATTGATCATTATCTCTTGCAACATTGCGACATTCCTGCACTCTAACCTTTTTGGCTATACTACTGAGGTATACAAAATTCCTGGTAATAACTGAGAAAAACTACATTGGACAAACAGGAAGAAGTTTGGAAAAACACAAGGAGTGCCCGAGGAGGAGCACGAGAAAGAAGTTAGACTTGTTAACGAATTCAAATTCAATTTTCGAACACATCCAACATAATAATTGTTATTACAGTAACTGAAATTAAATCAAAATAGTTTTTTAAAATAATTACATTAAGAGATTAATAGTCAAGTTTGCTGTAACAAACTACTTTTCCAAACTTCATCCTACCAAAATGAAACTATAGGTTTAATTCTGTGATTAGGAAGGTCATAGCAAGCCAGCCCCGATTACCTGAGCCCTAACTCTTCCAGTATTTAAAGATTTCATTTGTCTTTACTTCTTTCATTGTACAGGGTGGCCCATAAGCCCCAATTGGTTTTAATTGAAGGGAAAATACAAAAAAATCAAAGTAAAAAGTTTATAATAAGTTTAAAAATAGTTAATTATTATTCAAAGTGCAAAATATAAGCATCTCAATAAATATTCTTTCCTTCGTAATCGATTACGTCAGAATGAGCTCAGCTAGACGGATTTTCGATTTAATTATAATTAATTGGTACTTATAGGCCACTCTGTTCAGCTGAAATATTACACGTGAAGTGTCGAAATTTGTAGTAGGAATTTGAATAAACTTTTCTCTAATAAAATGCTTTTACTTTTGCTCAGTTTTTGCAAGTGTGTTTTTTACGTTAAAAAAAACAGTTTTGCTTCCACCTGAATTATTCATTCTGACGAAGGTAAAGCTTGTTGTCCCAACTCAGACCTATAGTTTAACGTGAAACCCGAACCGCGACACAAGAGAGAAATCAGAATTACAAAATCCTCGCTCGGATTCGATCTCAAGACTTCCCGATCCAGGCCCAGGGTCTTAAGCACTAGGCTACCAGGGTACCCTCTTCTCTACCAACCAATTCTTGTGTAAAGAAGCGTGAAGACAGAACTTAAATCGTGACCTTTAACACTTTATTTTTTCAGGTCTGGTTTTACGGGATATGGACAATTTTTTGATTACATTGAAAATCCTGCAGAACATTTGTGTAGCAACAAAGAAGAATTTGGTGGTGCGATAATAAAATGGAGGAAACCTTTCATATTTCCGGTATTATTATTATTATATATTATTATTAGTTCCCAACCTTCTCTGGCTCAGGGCACCTCAATGCCATCTATTCTTCTTTCTCAGCACCCATGAGGATTTTCATCGCCCACTGTTCCTCTACTTACTCATCAACACCACTTAACTCCAAACTGAGCTTATATAGTTTCCGAAAGGACGGAATGAGCTGAAAATGTTTTATTTGGAATTTGCATACGTTCAATAGCTTCTCAATTACTTATTTTTGTCATTTTTCTGAAATTTCGCTGCAACCCGGTTGGGAAACACTGCAGTGAAGTCGTTTTACTCTGTTTTCTCGAGTTATCATTTGAATGAAAACTAGTTTCTCTCTTCCAATAATTATTTTTACTTTTCAGAAGTTTAAACTACTTTCGTACAAAGACGGCAACAAAATGGTCTGTCTCGAGAAGGAACTGTTTGGAGGCAAGAACGACTGCCTCGTGGTTTCAATAGGAATCGGCAGAGACTGGTCGTTTGATGATGCAATTGCCAGTTATGGGTGCCAAGTATTCGCCTTCGACCACACAATTTATAAAAATGAACACACGAGGAAAGGAAGAATTTATTTTTATCCGTACGGTATCGCGGTGCTGGACAAAAAGAGTAAAAAGGGGAAACTCATAACTCTGTCATCGATGCTCCAAATAATAAAAAAACGTATGAATAAAACGGAAGTGACGATAAATTACTTAAAAATCGACGTAGAAGGAAGCGAAATGGAGTTTTTCGAATATATTTTGCATCGAGTTCCGGAAGTAGTGAACGTGATAAAGCAAATTGGTATGGAGATTCACCCTGGGAGAATAATACACAACAATAAACTAAATATTTATAAAAAGTATTTCCAGTATTTTATGGAACTTGAAGTCAGGGGATTTACTCTCATTTATTCCGCTATGAATCCAGTCCCGGGAAATCGTTATTATTTTAATTCACTCAAAAAACAAGTAAACGGATATTATGAATTAGTCTGGGGAAAGCTGGAATAGTTTTTGTTGAAATCAGAGGTGCATTAGGGGGCCATTCAAAAACTACGTGGTCCTTAAGGGGGGGGAGGGGTTCCTTATTTGACCACCAAGGGCCACATGGGGGAGGGGGGGATCTTAACGTTTAACCACGTGGCCAATACTAAGCATTAAAATATCCTGTTTATAATATATATATATAATATTATATATATATATATATATACACACATTTTAACTGTAAACAACACACAGTATAATTAATGTAAAGAACGACGCTTGTGTAGAAGAGCGTTCTGCACAAGATGAGGAGAGAGAACGAACAAATTCAAAAATGAGGTACCTCCCAGGAATCGAACCCGGTATCATCCAATAGCCAGTCGGATATGCTATCCACTACACCAAGGACCTCGATCAATCAGAAGTTGTAATTCTATATACGAGCGGAATCAAATGCCCTGAGGGGGCACCTTCGCATGCCGTACATATATACATTTTAACTGCAAACAACACACAGTATAATTAATGTAAAGAACGACGCTTGTGTAGAAGAGCGTTAAAATGTATATATGAACGGCATGCGAAGGTGCCCCCTCAGGGCATTTGATTCCGCTCGTATGTAGGAGAATTACGACTTCTGAATGATCGAGGTCCTTGGTGTAGTGGATAGCATATCCGACCGGCTATTGGATGATACCGGGTTCGATTCCTGGGAGGTACCTCATTTTTTAATTTGTTCGTTCTCCCTCCTCATCTTGTGCGGAACGCTCTTCTACACATGCGTCGTTCTTTATATATATATATATATATATATATATATATATATGGTAGATTGAGGTAAAACGCCCATGCGGGGTGATAAACCTATGCATATTTTATTTCAAATGTAAATGACTACGCATAAGCGTATGCGGGTTTCATCTTGTCTGCAAGGAAGTACATTTTACATAAGATTAAGGAGTGTGGGTGACATCAAAGCCCACGTGATTTTGGAGGGGGGTTTAAGTTATTGGCCATAAATGACCACAAGGGGTGGGGGGGACGGGTTTGAAAACCACACGAAAGAGGATCACGTGGTTTTTGAATGACCCCTTAAAGTCAACTGGCGCAATAGGCCCACAGTTTTAGCTGCGCCTCTTCCTTCTCGAATAACTCACCAGGAAAATTATCTATCAACACGAGGACGATAAATCAAAGTGCAATGAAATGGATGTAAATTTGTTTTTATTATAAGTGTAAATTTTATAAAATACAGCAATTAAAAAAAGATTTTTTTCTGGCCTTTACATTGGCAAACTTTTCAACAATTTCATTAAAATCTAGATTCATTAATATATCACTCTCAATTGATAAGCGTGAAAAAGCATTAAGATTGTCCTCTGAGATTGTTGACCGCAAATAGTTTTTCACTCCTCGAACCGTTGAAAAGATCTTTCTCCGCTTAGTTAGTGACAGCTGTACATAAAATGCGCAGAGCTATCTCAGTATTTGGAAACACGCATTCAACGTTTTGGCTTTTAATCAATTTTGACCCTTAACCAGCGAGGTATGGTCCAGGAGACCACGTGACAATATTTTACGTGGTCTCCTACACCACACCTCACCGGTTAAGGGTTAAAAGTTTCATAGCTGAAGATACATCCTCCATATGAATTAATGATTGCAGTTACAAGCAATTATGGACTAAACCTTATACGTAAAAGTTTAACACACGGACTTAATCCGTTATTTTGAATAACGAAGGTTCGCTTCCTCAAAGCCGATCCCTAAGTCGTCTGCAATGAGTCTGTTCAACGATTATCTTCGTTAGGGTTATCACAAAAAATGTGAAAGATGATGAATAATTGTTAGTTGTTAAGCAAACTACCAATGAACTTTGAACTGATGAATTGAGGGATGTAAGGCCCGGGACAAAGACTGGATTGTACGAATTCAAAGAATGAAACTCGCTTAATTGACTCACCCCGCCCGGGCCGGAGGCAAAGTGAGTCGTTTAAGGAAGTGAGTCAATAAAGCGAGTCTTATTTTTTGGGGAGGACTAAAACAGCAGGGTACTTTAAAGTATTTTATTATGTTTATTCAAACTTCTTAAAATGTTGCTCAATACGTGTTTGCTTCATGCCACCATCATAGACTCGATCCACATCTTTTTCAGAGGACCTCAAAAGTTCAAAGTTGCATCCTTTGTGAATCACACTGTTATATTTTATTTTATTTTATTGGGTTCAGAATCGCAGCTGAGCCCTGAACGCAGGCCCGGATCTAGAAGAATGGGGGCCCGTGGCTAATTTTTTTTTTGGGGGCCCCCCTTGGCTACAATTTTTATTATATAAGGATTATAAGCTTTGTTTACGAGGAAAATTAAAGGTTTTCAGAACAAACATATTACTTTACTTTATTTATTTAGTTTTCAGAACAAACATATTATTCTCCCTACCAAAAACCTCATCTTCCCCACGCAAAGGCAACCCACGTTCAGCACAGTACAAAATCACATTGAGCGAACGCTCCAGAATGGATACCCAATAGCTTTTCTCCATCCTGAGGCTTGTTTCAAGTTTCTCATCAATGCAGCCTTGCTCAGAAACACGTTGTGCAAATGCAATTGTAGAATTCCAGTGCATTTGTGTTTTTCATGTCGTTCCATCATTAGACCAGCATGCTTCCAGTTATCAAATCCATTGACGAAATCAGTATTTCCAGCTGAGAATAGGCGGCAGTAGAAGCAAAAAGCTTTACCAGTTGCGGGTGAATAACAAAGCCATGAACGTTCTGTTTTTTCCTTTGTCAATGGATGCACGCGAATAAACATATTTTGTCCAAAATAACGATGCTGATCTTTGTAACCACGCTTTGATGCTGAGAAATTGGCGTCCTTATGCTGGCAGCGTAACCGAAGTGGACATTTTCCTTCTCCCGACTCAGATTCAATTAGTTGAGCTTGTATCTCTGGTTGTACAGGCTGCAACCATAGTCCAACATCCAACACAAAATCAGCGGTTTCGATTACTGCGACGTTGAGGCCCCTTCTGTTTCCAAGGTAGATGAAGGGACATTTACAGGGACAGACGCTGGAACAGCTTCATGGATAGTAGACAAAGTAGCGGCTTCATGATAGACGAAGTAGTACCTTCAGTGACAGGCGAAGCAGAATCTTCAGAGCCAGACGTAGTGGCAGTAGCCGCAAAGTACTGTTTAATAGACTTTGTTTCTGCGATGACCTTCTGTAGAGACTCAGCTTTTGCAGTAGCCTTCTTTTGTTTGCTACTTCCACTTTCGTAAGATCGCTTAGACATTTCACCTCACAATAAAAAAATCTGAAATAATAATAAATGAAATTAGTAAATGTAATAATAAATGTAAAAACCTAAAATTAAAATAAATAATGTAGAAAATTTGGGGGCCCCCTCAAATGCGAGGCCCGTGGCTGCAGCCCACATAGCCCACCCCTAGATCCGGGTCTGCCTGAACGGCCAAGCTCTGAAGGGGCACACAGCCCAAGTTAAGCTAGACTGAAACTTATGGACTTGGAGGTCCTATTAGGTCCTACCTCAGGGTTGCTGACTCGATGTGGGCCTACCTTAGGCCTCAGTTGCATAAAATTAAGATGAAAAACAAAAGGGGCACTATTTATGGTCTTCTTTCTAAACCTTGCAACAACAACACAACCTGCACCATTGCACGATGCAACAATCTTGTATCTAAACAACCAAACTGAATTACAAGAGAGCTCTCTATAAGACCCCGCCCTGTAAGTGCCGCATTCAACAAACGAGTAGGAAGGACGCGCAGTGCCCCAAAAAAATTATGCCACAAGAGTGACCAAACAATGATGCCACAAGAGCCCAAAAATGCTAGCTCTAAATTAGGCGAATTTTTCACTAACCTTACAATTATAAGATGGATATATATATATACACCTTAACTTAATATATACAAGCAATGCTGCATCAATCAGCCTAATCATCATGTCGCCTTGGGACAACAATGGCTCTTCCTCTTCTAGATTTTCTAACACATACCACGGCGGAGAACATCCATTGTTCTTCTCTTTTTCCCGATTGAAGGAACGATGACTTCGTCTTCTTCTTCTTTATTTTCATCATCACCTTTGAGACCAAATTCCTGCTTCACTTCATCCACGAATTCATGCTCCGTCAAAGTCGTGGTGGCTTGTAAATTAGGGGAGAGATACGTGCGTTAGTCAATTAAATCAGTTAAGCGAGTCGTCTGATTCAATAAACTGATGTATTTAACACCAGAAAGATTCGTTCCCACCAAATTTGAGTAAAATAAGCAGATGAGTCAATTATCCACGAGTCAAATAAACGAGTTCTACTGACTGAAAGCCGGCAGACGTACATTTTCTCCCACCTGCTGGCATGCAGACATGCACGTACGCATGAACGAACTTTTTCTCCAAAGAGCACACTCTTGGAGTAAATTTGGAAGTTCGCTCTGAGATACGTGCTGTTCTGGGATGCCAGAGGTAAAATAACACATAAGTACGGCTTGCCAGATTTAAATTAGCACAATTTCATACATTGAAATTACTTCTAAAGTTCTAATGAGCATGAATATGGGTTGTCAACTTCTTCGAATTTTACGAATCAAGATCGAGGGAGCCAGAGAAAAAATATAATCGTGGAAGAATGTACCCAGCAAACACACGACATAAATACAACGTTGTATCCTGGTTGAATCTTGGTCATATCAGAAAATGACGTTGTACTGACGTAGTCACAACGTAAAACTTAAACGTTAGGATCAATGAAAGAAAGCCACCCCCAGACGGGTCGGGGGTGGCTTTCTTTCATTGATCTGTAAGTTATTTAGGTAGGTAATTTATTTAGATTAGGTTTGGTTAAGTTGTGATATTTTAGTTAGTTTAAATGAAAATATCATGACTTAACCTAACCACTCATGAAGGGCATATATTAATAAATAATAAACAATTCCTCAGGAAGGTGTTTTTACTTACATTCTTTACTTTAGTGATTTTAGGGGGGTGGCATTGTTTACTTGATAATTTTTTAGGGGGGCATTGTTTACTATAAACTTTTGGGGGTGCCTTTCTTTCATTGATCCGTAATTTTTTGTACGTAGCATAGACGTTGACTGCACATAAGATTTTACATCTACAGCATATAGTTTCTTATTACATTATTCTTTGTGACAAAATTGTAACGGAGTTACATACGGCATACTACTATTTCAAATAGGGCGCCTTTGTTAGACCAAATTCTATCCTCTGTGATTAATTAGAAACGTAATTTTCGAAAGTACATGTAAATTTACTAGTAATAATAATATATAAATTACCTATTGTTGCAGTACATGAATTAACGTAATTAATATAGTTACTATTTCTACTAATTTAAATATTAAAATTTGAAATCCCTTTTCGCCGGTACGTGTTGAGCTTTGAGTGTACTTTTTTAGAAATATACAACAGTTTTAGGGTTTGGGTACGATAATTCATGTCTGATCTGTCAATACTATTACAGGGTGTAAACACGAGGGCCAGCTGAGACAGAACGCCTGCTTCCGTCATTCGTTTTCACAATTCTCCTCAATATCGGTAAGTTATGCGTTGTCTGACTTCATAACTCGGCGATAAATGTCCTGTATATACTGTATTATCAGAAAAGGCATGACCGCATAATATAAAGAAATTTCTTTGCAACTTTCAGAAATGAACATGTTCTTACAGACTTACTCAATTTCTGATCAGTTTAGTTTAGCTTAGGTTAGTTGGGTAAGTTAGGTTAGGTTTGAATCACTACTGCAAGTGGACCGCGATCACTGGGCTGAAGTCATCAAGGCCCGAAATCATCAAGGGCCGACTTCACCTGCAGGCCATATCCGCAAAAAATTAATTTAGCTTAAGCTACATTACAAGAACCGCAATCACCGTTCGCATGCAAATTGTTTATGTACTGGCTGTTCCATTTAAACATGTAATGGTGGTGGTGGACCTGAAAACCTTTTTGAGACTTCTTTGTAACCCAATCTAAATCTAATTTTGAGAATGGCATGAATTATTTTACATTCCCCTGGTGTTAACCCCCCTCCCCTTCAACTGATTTGTTGTAACCCCCGTAACCCCCCACAATTTAATTTTGCATCAGTCCCAAAACACCCATGGTTTGCTAGTTAATATCCTAAAAAATCTTTCACTGCTTTTATGTTTTGTCTCTCTGTCTCTTATAAATATTTATTTGTTTATTAGATACTGCCTCTAAGAGAAACAGTTCCAGACCAGTGGTGGATCGGGATGATCTGGAGTCAAAACAGTCTGGCCAAGATGACAAAACCGTTTGCAGTTGTTGGAACTTGTACAGTATATCAGACTATATAAACTCTCAAACTGATGGTGTACCAAACTGAAATAAAATTGGAAAACATAATTTGTGTGTGTATATATGTACAAAATGGTGAGAACTACACAACGAAAGGTTTGAATTACAATGATGTAACTAGGACCACAAATCTACGTCAGATTGCAACATACCTTACTAAATCTCAACGTTAAAACAACGTTGTATCAACGTAAAGTCTTCGTAAGATCACAATCTTTACTAAATCTCAACGTTAGGACAACGTTGTATCTATGTAAAGTCTACGGAATATCACAATTCTTACTAAATCTCTACGTTGAGACAACGTTGTATCTACGTAAAGTTTACGTAATATCACAACGTTATGAAGACGTAAGTGAGACCACACAAATTTACGTTGTATCTACGTCACGGTGCTACGTAATTCTTACTAAAATGCAACGTTGTATCTACGTGAAACTGTTAGCTGGGTATATTGAAGGGAACAATTTCAGGGCCGCATCTTAGGAAAAAAAATAATATATATATATATATATATATATATATACATATATACACAGGATGGGAGAAAAGTCTTTAAGGATTTTATACATACAGTACAAATAATTTGTTAATAATAAATAAATTCCAATAATATCACTGCATTGTATGCGATACTTTTCAAAGCAACTATATACAAGGCGAGGAATGACTCCAGCCTAGAACAGGAAGGCCCAAGAGGCCAAGACCCTAGGCCCAGTCAGCGCCATGTCAGTAAGGATGGAATACAGCAGTGAAGAAAAAGTGTATCTTGTATCGTGTTGCTATTTCTTATAATAATTGTGAAAAAAGTTTGCGTTTATTTCAAGAAAAATATAAACTACCACGAAACGCAATCACTCTTCGATACTGGAAGCTCAAACACTTGGAAACAGGGAGCCTGGTAAAAGATCGTCCAAGAAGCGGAAGGCCAGTAACAATGACAGGAGACAACAACAAACAAAATGTCCTCGCCACTTTTCAAATCGATCTAACAACTTGAACGAGAAAAGTCGCACAGGAATTGGATATTTCCAAATTTTCAGTATAAAAAATATTGAAATTACAGGGGTACCCCGATTACAAACCCATTTACTCTCAGTTTATATGCAACGATTCTGATAGACGGCTGCAGTTTGCTGAAACAATGAGACAAAAGTTGAACAGTGATTCTGATTTCCTTCGAATCGAAAGATCAAATTTTCAGATAAATGTGTCTTCGGTTTAACGAGTAAAGGAAACAGTCAACGTTCACTACTTTCCCCCCACCCACCCCAAAAAAATTCCAAAAAATGCGATTGGGCGACCAGCCTTAAATGAAGATGGCTTGGGCTGTGAGGTCCCATGGAGTCGACCAGCCAGATCATCTGATTTAACCCCATGTGATTTCTGGCTTTGGACATATTTGCGTGACAAACTCTACACTTCTGGTTTCATCTATCCAAATGTGAATGCCCTTGGGCGCAGAATAGATGAACAACTGAAAAGGATCCCACTCGATATGTTCAGAAAAACAATGAAGAGTTTCAAAGAGAGAATGTATCATAGCGGATTGTAATAACTTGGGGTTAGTGACCCCGCTAAGTTACTAGGTTTCTAAACATCAAACAAAGGCATTTACAGGTGCGTTTAATTAGATATTCTTTAGGGCCTACCATAGATTTCCTGCGTCCCACAAAGCAGTCTACCTAAACTCTCTAACTTTACTAATTTAGAAGCTATAGACATTACCCCTAACTATTATTATTTACTGACAACTTTCTACCGCATTTGTCACCTTAGAAACATCACCAAATTAAACTTAGCACCAACGTGATAATAAAAACCCACTCTAATAGACAGAGTTTATTTCCACAACATTATTATCATATTGTGACTTTCACGTAGAAAAAGTGGTTTTTTTTTTGCATTTATTAGCACCAACGATTTAGTCAGATATGAATAACCATGCTCTAGTCTAGCCAAAAACCAACGAACAGCTCGCGTTGCTTTGTTTATCCCTTCGTGTTGCTATTCAGCTTTCTTTTAGTGATTTTTCCCTTTAGTGACTTTAGACTATATACATATATACACACACACGTCACCTCACGGATGGAGAACTCTTTGAAGATTAAATTACAATTTAACAAAATATTTATATGAATAAAATTCTTAGAGACTTTTTCTTTGATTTATTTGAACATTTGAACACTTATCTGTATAATGTTGTTAACTAAATAGTTGTATGTATAAAATCCTTAAAAAGTTTTCTGCCACCCTGTATATATATATATATACAGGGCGTCCCAAAAAAATGTATACACACTTTAAATAATTATAAAGGCAGTGTTTATTAAAATACATTTCATTTTCAAAATGTAATAGAATCTACAGACATTATTTAATTGTTTTGTCAACGCCTGTTTTCAAACTGACGTCCGTTCTGGTCCAGGCACTGCTGATAACGCGAAGCAATGGAATCGCAAACATCACGAAACATTTCGTTTGGTATTTGTGTGCATTCTCGTTCAATGGCTGCTCTCAATTCAGCGACTGTTGCAGGTTTTATAGCGTAGACTTTGTCTTTTAAGTATCCCCATAAAAAAAAGTCTAGTGGTGTGAGGTCTGGTGAACGCGGAGGGTATTCTACGAAACCCCCTTCGTCCAATCCACATCCACATCGTGCCAAGTACCACTCGCAATACTCCACTCTTCGGTCCGGATCATCTTCATTAATAGCATGGACTAATCTTGGAATGTAACTTTTCCATTGACAGCGCTTCAAAATGCGTTGGACAGACGATTCTGAAATTCCTACCTCACGACTCGCTTGCCGCACAGATTTTCTTGGACTTTGGTGATACGTTTCCAGTACTCTTTCTTGCTTTGTGGGGCTTGTCGATGTCCGTGGTCTTCCGGAACGCTTCTTGTGGACATTCTGAACAGTTCCATCGGCTTCAAACTTATCTCTAATTCGAGTGATGGTAAGTCGCGTTGGTGGATCTGTTTGAAACTCCCTCCTAAACTGTCTTTGCACTTCAACTGCGTTTTCACACTTCCAGTAGCATTTTAGAATGAATTTCCTTTGTTCAAAGCTTAGTCTGACTGCCATTATTAATTCTAATGGGTTTAACTTGGAAAGAAAGAAACACCAATTGAGCTATCAGCTGGTAAAGTGTGTATACATTTTTTTGGGACGCCCTGTATATATAGTTTATGTGCCCCTCAAATTGTTGCGCTCTAGGCCCAGGCCCAAGCCCAGACCTTCAAGGCCTATTGGTTAATACACCTCTGGTTGAACTGATGATATTTTATTCATCGAAACATTCGACTAATCAGTGATTAAAATATTCACTCTATAGTGCACATCAGAAATTTTCACGCGTAACCATTCCTATACCTGTACTCAACCGTATCTTAAAAACTTTCCTCGGAGATATCCGCAACCCAGACAGGACTTGGCACAGTTTTACAAACGATAAATGTTTGATACATTTTTGAGGAAAAACAGATAGACAAGTTTCTGGGTTTTTTACATGTTCTGCTTTTGCTTCAGTGAGGATATGACTCCCAGAATTCTCTGAACTACTGTATTCAGTGTCCTTATGTCATGAGTAGGGCCTTGAATGATGACCATATAGCCTATTGTGTTTTTTCTCGGATTCACCTGGCAGTGTTTCTGATTAAATGTTGCTCAACCAGATTTTGGCTGTTCACTTTGGCGTTTCATTATAAATAACATGTCTGTAGCTTGGGCTTTCCAGCCAGAGGGGGACTCATCCATGTACATATCAAACCATTCTGCTTTGATCTCACCAAGCTGGGATTTTGCAGTGCCTTCAATGATATTTACAGGTATTATGACATCCATAGATTGAGGAACATGTAGAGTTTCTTGCTTTGAAAGTTCAATGCTTGCCAGCTGGTCATTAGGTTCTGGTCCCCTTTGCCAAGCTGCAGCTTGTGTTGCGTGGAATGTATTCTTGTCATCCAGTATTGCATCATTTACGTCAATATTGTCCGCTAAGAAGTGGACAGATCTTCCTTGAACCAAGTTAAGTGGAATAACAGTTTCAGTCTCTAGGTTCATAGTTTTCAATGTGCTTTCAGCCATTGCTGTATCAATGCGGGGCGCTTAGGGTGTGGCCAATATTGTGATTCAGATCAACAAATCCTTTTGACCTCGTATCCTGATGGAAAATTTTTCCCAGACTTCTGTGTTTAGGGGTCAATTTTCTACCTCCACTTACATTGTATACAAGATTCTGTGCAATGCTTGGGACTCTAGACGGTTTGTGTGCTTCTTGGGCATCTTCTTCCTCTCCTACCATATGTAACTAGGTACCTAACAATGGACAGAGAAATATGTTGGAACACAACATATATTATCATCTTCAGTTACATTCACCCGTTTGTGCTGGTTTGGGACTGATCTAAATCTCAAAGTTACATGGACCATGGATAGAAATTTATCTTCTTGTGACTTGAACACAAGAATAGCAGAGTCATTATCGTGGTCCCTGTTAGAGACTTTATTGAGAGAAGGGCACATAACTGGACTTCAGTGGAACTAGGACTATCTGTCTATTCGATAGACTTTGGTCCCGTAGGGCGATAACTTCATAGACATTTTGTATGAAGGGTGTTAACTTTTCTTTGAAAGTTGTCAAGCGGCTGACAAAAGACCGTGGGAGTTCAATGCCTGCTTCTTCCGTTAGTTTAGTGCATCATAGTCACACTTTTCGAGTTTCAACACATGTACTTTTTCCGTGGAGTGCCTCAACTCTTTACTGAGCCAAATCATGGCCAAATCTAGATGTTTGTTATCATCCTTGGTGTTTGTGGTCTCTCAAAAATTTCTTGAAGCATTTTGGGTGGTACTTCCCTTCAGCAGCAATGAAATCTAGCCACAGCCGGACTTATCATGAGGTGAATGAGGCAGCTGCCTCAGGGCCTTCACACCTTAGAGGTCCCCACAAGTTATAATTTTTTTTAATATAAAATGCTTATCAATATAATTAAATGCAAACAATTAGGCAAAAATAATTTACCTGGTTCAGTCTGGTTACATTCACTACTATGACTCGATTATCTAAAACATTTCACTTGATTATCTAAAACATTTCACTTAATTATCTAAAACATTTTGGTTTTGGTTTTACATAAATGTTACTTTTAATTCTCTGGTTTGCTTCAGTCTATAGTATAGGATTTTTTCTGCGATAAATATGGAAATATATCATAAATAATGTACAGCAAGTTCGAATTAATTTATTTCCATATAGTTAAACCACGAATTTCTGTAGAAATTATTAATTCTAGAAATTTCTCCCGTTAAAAGAAATTTTTACACAGTCCGATATTTTATTAAAATCTTGTAATTTATTTCAAATATTGAACATCATTTGATGCGGACGTATGACGATTTATCTTTACCACAAAAGGCAAGAGTCAGTCCAGCTTTCTCAGGATCGTTGTGGAGACTTCTTTATGTTCAATTAATAAATAACTTTCGCTTTCTGAAAATTATAGTATGTGTTACATCCATTTTTCAACGGCCCAACGAACGCATTATTCCAGAATTCTACACCATATAGAATTCGTAACTTCGACTGCTTAACATTCATTACGTTTTCACTAGTGGCCGGTCGATGACGACCATCTTGTCTCGAACTAGTGCAAGTCGAGATTTTGCCATTAACTTCAATAAACTATTCTTTCGCGACTAATCGCGCTAGATTAAACCTGATCCGACCATTCAAATTCGATTACTTAGTTCTAACATAAGTAATAAGTTTAATCGTTATAGTTATCCCATATGCGTACATAGAAGTAGGGGAGAGTTAGGTACATTGAGCCACTTTTAGGAAACACATTGTACCACAAAAGGAATGTAGGAGACAGATATAATTTGTAGACCATTATTTATTTTAGTAAACCTGCAAGCTAAACTGCCAGTTAATTGAAGTAGGAAAAATAACTTCGTGTATATTTTTTGTTCAGAAAATTTACTTTAAAGTGGTTCAAGGTACCTCACTCGTGGGGCACCTTGAACCATGTGGTGGAGTACTTTGAACCATGAAATAAAATTTGATTTTAACATCATGTATTGTAACATGTAACTAATTGCAACATCTTATATTGTAACATGGAACTAATTGCAACATCATGTATTGTAAGATCATTATAACAATATACATGAATGTGTTAATAATGCAACAAAACATTACAGTCCTCTAATTAACGCCACGTAGAAAATAATTAGTTGAAAAAAAATCATTTTTGTAGAGATCATCCTTGAGATCTGCACTGACAATTGTACTTTGAGAGATCAACTGCGAAATGCATCATAGATGCAATTCTTTTAGTGCCACCAGAAGTGGTAGGTTTGGGTAAGCACATGACTAATTGACTATGTCCTCCTTTAAGTATGGTTGACACATCTTTAATGTCAGGTTTAATGAAACGGCTGGCCATCTTCTTTGATTGTCAGTAAAACTCAACTTTGTAGCTTCATCTTGAACACTATCAATTTTGGTCACATAATGCAGAGCCTTCTTAGGATTCACTGGAAATAATCTTACCAGTATAAAGTCTTCAGTTTCGGGTTTCTTGTCCATCAGGTTCACTATAACCTCTTCATCTTCACGATGATCTTCCTCATAACTCTCCAGGTCTGAATCAATCATTAATGTGAACATAGGGTAAAATATAAATATATCCTTAATTCTTTCATGATCGTGGGGTACATTGAGCCACGGTTCAAACAGCCCCTTTAAATGTGGCTCAAGGTACCCCATTTGAACCCGTACATATTAAATACGTGCTTTGTATATTAGGGCAAGGCAG
This sequence comes from Bathynomus jamesi, assembly GCA_023014485.1. NCBI lineage: Eukaryota > Metazoa > Arthropoda > Malacostraca > Isopoda > Cirolanidae > Bathynomus > Bathynomus jamesi. Next base: position 100,794 of record JAJOZX010011709.1, read on the forward strand.
AATGGCGGATACGTAGGTCTCTGACAATTAGCTTATATTTTCCACTATCACTATGCTCACATAACCTTTGGGGCATTCCAATAAACATAATATAAAAGAAACAAAACTTACCTGAAAATTTTACTTAGGAAAGCTAAAGGTAATTATTCGTTTTTACACCCAGTCTGTTTTTATGATGAGAACAAACTTTTCTGGTCAATTTTGAGGTGTTTTGCACGAATCTGCCATCCATTTCCTGTGCAAATACGTAGTTTTCGAGATATCGTCATTTTGAAAACTACGCATTTGCACAGGAAATGGATGGCCGTTTCTTACAAAACACCTCAAAATTAACCAGAAAAATTTGCTCTCATCATTTTCATTTAAACTAACGAAAATATTACGACTTAACCTAACCAATCATCAAAGGTGTATAGTTGACCTAACTGGGCATTCAATTAACCTAACCGGGCATTCAGTTGACCGGTACCTGTAGGTTCTTCCCTCCCCCCTCCCTCACACACACCAATTTTGACAGAATATTTTCGTTAAAACTAACGAAAATATCACGACTTAACCTAACCAATTATCAAGGCCGTACAGTTGATCTATTAGTAAATAGTAAATACTATTCCAGAAACAATGTTATAATTAATAACACTGGAGAACAAATTTCAAATTTTTGTCTATTGAATTAGATTTGACAGTTACTTCTAGGTAATTTGGGTGCGCTGAGCACGAATTTTTACTCGGTTTTGCTCTATCAGGTCCTGATTTTGCTCAACACCCCTCCTCTTTCGTCGTATTCATAAAAAGGTTTTTTTCTCAATACTCGCTGTCTTTTTGCAGTTACACATTATGCAACTAGGTTTTTATCTAGGTATTTGTACCTATTGTTATGGTATTGTTGTATTATGTATATTTTTATATGTAACACCCTAAAAATATTTTTAATTTTGTCATTTTTAACCCATTTTAATATTAGTAAATTAAGCTAAAAATATCATAGAATTCTAAAATTTTCTCGAGCGTTCCTGTTCTCTGTAGAGTATTCTAGAGGGACAACTAAAATATATAAAAGCGACTCGTTTCCAGAGTTAATCAGTCAATTCAATCAGTCAGTCAGTCAGTCAGTCAGTTGAGTTAGTTAATTAAGTTTGGGCATTAACATAATTTTGAATTGGCATATGATTTAGTGAGTAATTTTGTCATCGTGATTTAATATAGTTGATTTAATTAGACGTAATTTATATTGTACCTACTCATCCGTGTTTCTAGTTTAATTTCATAGATTGTAAGTACCTATTTCATAATAAGTACCTATTTAAACTAATTTTTGTGTTTATATTTCAGATTTTCTTAAATTTATATGAATTAAGGGCTTTAAATACCTTTACAAATTGGCAGAACAATCAAGCAATATGTCATCAAGCACTAGAAAGTTCAAATGCAAAAACAACCCTGATTCCTTCTGTTATATATGTGGAAATTTTGCACTTCCACATCAACGAGCAAATATAACTGACTTCGTAAAAAGAGCTTACTTAGCTTATTTTGGCATAAAACTGGGGGACCAAGATAAATCGTGGGCTCCACATAAAGCCTGCACTATATGCATTGAAAGACTGCGACATTGGACGAAAGGTTCGGATTCAAAAATACCTTTTGGAGTTCCGATGGTAAGTTTATGATTTCATAAAACTACGTAATTTAATCACTAGTATACTTTAACTTACCTAAATGTAATTGTAACTTAGGTACATAAACAAAAATTTACAGAAAATGTTTATAAGAATCTCAAATATTGCATAAGGTTGAAACACATAGAAATGTTAAATGTTTGGGTGATAACTTTTGATAAAATTCATAAAAACAAGTCTCTCGTCGCTTTTGTTAACGCTTTACAATTTTTTTTCCATATCAGGTGTGGCGAGAGCCTACTAACCACGAGACCGATTGCTACCTTTGCTTTGTCAAGACTTCGGGCTTCACTAAGAAAAATAAACATTGTATCGAGTACCCAAATTTCGACACCGCGATACGACCTGTGCTACATTCAAATGAGATCCCCATTCCAAAATTTAAGGGTCTGCCAACTCAAGAATTAGTTGAAGATGTTCCTGAAAATATTGTTATGCACTTTGAGGAGTCAGACACCGATTTTGACCCCAGCGTATTTGAAAGTCAAAACGATCCGCAAAAGTTTAACCAGGCCGAGTTGAATGATCTTGTAAGGGATCTAAATTTGCCAAAAAAGGCTGCGGAAATTTTAGCTTCAAGACTTAAAGAGAAAAACTTGCTTACTTCAAACACATACATTTCATTTTACAGAAAAAGAGAAGAAGAACTTGTTAAATATTTTAGAACAGAGGATAGTTTAGTATATTGCTGCGACATAGTTGGTTTGTTAAAGAAGATGGGGGTTGAGTCTTACGATGCAAATGATTGGCGCTTGTTTTTAGACAGTTCGAAAAGAAGTCTTAAGTGTGTGTTGTTGCATAATGGCAATCTATACGGCTCGATACCGATTGGGCACTCAACAAAATTAAAAGAAAAGTATGAACATATAGAAAAGGTTTTAAATCTTATCAAATATAGGGAGCACGAGTGGATCATATGTGTTGACTTAAAAATGGTTAATTTTCTGCTAGGACAACAAGGAGGGTATACTAAATATCCCTGCTTCCTTTGCTTATGGGACAGCACATAAACAAAAATTTACAGAAAATGTTTATAAGAATCTCAAATATTGCATAAGGTTGAAACACATAGAAATGTTAAATGTTTGGGTGATAACTTTTGATAAAATTCATAAAAACAAGTCTCTCGTCGCTTTTGTTAACGCTTTACAATTTTTTTTCCATATCAGGTGTGGCGAGAGCCTACTAACCACGAGACCGATTGCTACCTTTGCTTTGTCAAGACTTCGGGCTTCACTAAGAAAAATAAACATTGTATCGAGTACCCAAATTTCGACACCGCGATACGACCTGTGCTACATTCAAATGAGATCCCCATTCCAAAATTTAAGGGTCTGCCAACTCAAGAATTAGTTGAAGATGTTCCTGAAAATATTGTTATGCACTTTGAGGAGTCAGACACCGATTTTGACCCCAGCGTATTTGAAAGTCAAAACGATCCGCAAAAGTTTAACCAGGCCGAGTTGAATGATCTTGTAAGGGATCTAAATTTGCCAAAAAGGCTGCGGAAATTTTAGCTTCAAGACTTAAAGAGAAAAACTTGCTTACTTCAAACACATACATTTCATTTTACAGAAAAGAGAAGAAGAACTTGTTAAATATTTTAGAACAGAGGATAGTTTAGTATATTGCTGCGACATAGTTGGTTTGTTAAAGAAGATGGGGGTTGAGTCTTACGATGCAAATGATTGGCGCTTGTTTTTAGACAGTTCGAAAAGAAGTCTTAAGTGTGTGTTGTTGCATAATGGCAATCTATACGGCTCGATACCGATTGGGCACTCAACAAAATTAAAGAAAAGTATGAACATATAGAAAAGGTTTTAAATCTTATCAAATATAGGGAGCACGAGTGGATCATAGTGTTGACTTAAAAATGGTTAATTTTGCTAGGACAACAAGGAGGGTATACTAATATCCCTGCTTCCTTTGCTTATGGGACAGCAGAGCCAAGGAAGAACATTATTTCAAACAAATCTGGCCAGCACGAACATCACTTACTGTCGGAGAAAAAAACGTAATTAATCCACCTTTAGTGAGCAGAGATAAAATCATATTTCCTCCTCTGCATATAAAACTAGGCCTCATTAAACAATATGTAAAAGCTTTAGATACGAACGGCGAGTGTTTCAAATACATAACTTCAAAATTTCCAAGTTTAAGTTATGAAAAAATCAAGGCGGGAATTTTCGACGGTCCACAAATAAGAACAATGATTAAAGACAGCAATTTTCCTAATGTCATGAATAGAGTTAGGATTGATAGGCACTAAAAAATCAATAATAGGTAGGCAAAAAGGCACTAAAGAAGCCCTAAAAAAGTCGCTTAAATAGGCACTAAAAGCTAAAAAAGGCACTTAATAGGCATTTCTATTTTCCCACTTTTCTCTTATTATTGTTGACTTACAGTAAACCCATTTGCAGTTCTGATGAATATCAGGATTTTTATTGTAAAAAATAAACTAAACATCTCAAAAACCATCAAACATTTTATTTGAATCAAAGTAAAATCCAAACATTTAAACTATCTTCTTACAAAAACTCAACTAAACTATAAATTGAAATGGCAATTGATGATTAAAAATTTTTCAAGGTTCTGTGGCTTAAATTGACATCGCTTGTCACTCAATACATTTTTATATCGAGAAAACGACCTTCCGACATCGCAAGACGTAATTGGTGCAAACTTCAAAGATGCTAATTCGCTTGGCTCAAAGTCCAGAACCTCCTGACACTCTCCTTTGAACACTATTGAAACGTTCACGTTTGCCAACCAGGATTGCGTCTGAGAACATTTTCAAATTTTGCTACCACTTCTTTCCCTACGTTACCAGGAACCTGGCTCAGCTCCTTCCTTAAATTTTGAACTATTTCCATTGCTTCAACAAACGGCAGGCCTCTCTCCTCCAGCTTGGTTATGGTCCCTGGCACCCGTCCGAAATTGGCCATGATGTAGGCCAGGTCTCCTCGAAGGGTTAGACACGATAAGGCCTCCTTCGCTTCTCCTATCACGACTGCCTCATGCTCGTCTAAGTTTTCAACGACCTGCAACAAAAAACAGAATTAAGATGAAATGTGCTTTGCTGCTTTTGAAATGGCTGTAGAAGAATGTACTAATTAAACTGAATATGTTTCGTACCTTGGCAATTTCGCTATGTTCAGCATATACATGGCAGCTTGAAGCCAGGAAACCCATCGAGTCAAAACTGGCTGAGGTGGCAAGGGTGTTTCTGGAAGAGCTGCCTTGAAAGCAGCAATTCGTGAAGGTGCCTTGAGAAAGACCTTCTTCACCGACGATACAAGTGCATTTACGTTCCGAAAATGTCCCCGGATGTTTTCTGCCACCCGATGGAGAGCATGAGCCAGGCAAGTCACATGCTGAAAAACATTACTGAAAAACAAACTTAATTACTGCGCCATGCATTAAAATAAATCAAATTAACAACAAACAAAAAGCTATTATTCTCTATTCATTATAAGAACCCAACTTAACTTAATAATTTCTTTAGATACCAATCTTTTTTTTTTTTTTCAGAAACTACAGAAAACGACAATTTTTAGGGTAACTAAATTATAAAATGCATTAGTCGAACGTCGAAGTTGGTTGTTCGATTAATTAAATTAATATTAAAATAATTTAAAACAATTTGTTTTTCACCACTCTTTACCAATTTATCTTTAGGATGCTATTAAATTCGGAAAGCTCACATTATCACTCATTGTTGGAGCGTCAATTCCCTCGCATGCATTTGTTTACATCGAGTGGGTTTGTTATTTTGGATAGAGAATGAAAAATGTTGCAACGTACCTCTTTGGAACAAGGTTGGCAGAAAATAACTCTACCATCCGTAGTGAAGTTTGAGTCCTTCTTGATCCACTGCCTGAACAGAACCTTTTGGCTGTCTTGTCCTTAGGCATTTTTTCTCACTTATAAAAAAGCCGTAAGCACAAACGTGAGATTTTATTTAGCAAAAGCACTTGAACAAAGACACCACGTTGCACGCACCAAACAAAATGATCGAGGCCGAACGCGTCACAATGACGTATTGTGATCTGATTGGCTGTATTTGGCTAACGTATTGTGATCTGATTGGCTGTGCTGGTTGCCTCAGGACTAGCCTCAGTTTTTCCATCCCCTGCCCTATTTAGGCCTACAAGTTTCAAAAAAATGCGAGTTATTTGCTTTACTTAGTACAATAAATTAAAAAGGCATATATAGGCACGTATTTTAAATTAGGCACTAACCATCAAAATAGCGTTTATAGGCACTATAACATTTAATTATATACATCCACAGTCCCGAAATGGTTTCTCTAAAAGAAGCCTATGAATCTATAAACGGGAATAAAAAAGGCAAAAAGGGCTAAATCCGGTCTCTAGTCATGAATGAACGCGAAAAAAATGGCTGGTTCTCATTCGTGGACTTGATAGAAAACTTTTTAGGCAATTATAGGGCAGATAACTACGAAGAAATCGTAAAAAAACTTTTAAGGGACTACAAAGAGTTTGGTTGCAATATGAGCATAAAAATGCATTTTTTGAATAGCCATCTTGACCAATTTCCAAGTAATTTAGGTGATGTAAGTGACGAACAAGGGGAGAGATTCCACCAAGATATCAAAATTATGGAGGAACGGTACCAAGGCCGCTGGGATTCCCACATGATGGCTGATTACTGCTGGTGCTTGAAAAGAGACCTGCCATCAACAAGCAAATACGCTAGAAAGTCTTACAAAAGAAAATGTTTGCCACAGTGAAAGCTTCATATCTGTTTGTTTTTTTATTTTAAGTCATTTCTATCGTTATAATGTAATTTTACTGTAGTTTGAACTGCTTGTATTCATGAAACTTGAAAAAAAATTTAACACATGACTTAATTTTTTAGTCCTAATTTGAAAAATCTGGAAAATGGCACATAGGCTGTCGACAAGAATCAGGACCTGATAGAGCCAAACCGAGTTGAAATTCGTATTCAGCGTACCCAAATTACCTAGAATCAAGTGTCAGATATCATTCAATAAAATACGTGTTGCCCAGTGTAATAGATCAACTGTACGCCCTTGATAATTGGTTAGGTTAAGTTGTGATATTTTCGTTAGTTTTAACGAAAATATTCTGTCAAAATTGATGGGGGGGGGGGGAGATAACCTACAAGTACCAGTTGACCTAACAGGTTAATATCGGTTATTTCACCTATATATCTTCTGATATTTTCGTATTAGGCACTCACTGTCATATTTCGGGCAAGTTAAGGATGAGAGAATAACGCCGTAATTGATAAAAACATCCAATCCTTTGTCTTCATCTAGGGCACATGAACTGCTGATTGAAAACTGTCTACCCATCCTTGCCATTCCTGAATACGCCCAGAAAATGTTTTGAGTACAAGCCTCGGTAATTGAACTGCAGATCTGTTAACCTTAACTTCACAAACACCATTTGTTGAGGGTTGTGTCTCATTATTAGACCTGGTCTCTAACTGTACTGAGCTGCTAAACTCTTTTGCTCTGTGGCATACTTTAATTATATCATCAATAATCTCTTCAAAGTAAAATATGTTATTTTCTATTTCATCCTCTTCTATAAGAGCCTCAATTTTAACATTTACTTCGCTTAGAGCAACCTTTTTAGTTTCTAATAGGGAAAGCTGCGCAGTCACTAAGCTTAAATCCTCTTGCTCTATGGGACCTTAACTCAATTATGCTCAACCCGTCTAGGCCTAACTTGGGCTACAATTTGCACAATCAGAACTTTGCCGGAAAATAGTTACTGACTCAGTCTTGGGCTAGAATCCGGTTCGGAAGGACCATGTTATTTTTATTTTATTTTATTTGGTTCAGAATCCCAGCTGAGCCGTGAACGGCCAAGCTCTGAAGGGCCGGTTTAACCTACGGCTACAGCCCAAGTTAAGCTAGACTAAAAACTTATGGACTTGGAGATCCTATTAGGTCCTACCTCAGGGTTGCTGACTCGATGTGGGCCTACCTTAGGCCTCAGTTGCATAAAATAAAGATAAAAAACAAAAGGGCACTATTTATGGTCTTCTTTCTAATAAACCTTGCAACAACAACACAACCTGCACCATTGCACGATGCAACAATCTTGTATCTAAACAACCAAACTGAATTGCAAGAGAGCTCTCTATAAGACCACACCCTGTAAGTGCCGCATTCAACAAACGAGTACGAAGGACACGCAGCGCCCCAAAAAAATGATGCCACAAGAGTGACCAACAAACGAGTACGAAGGACACGCAGCGCCCGAAAAAAATGATGCCACAAGAGTGACCAAACAATGATGCCACAAGAGCCCAAAAATGCTAGCTCTAAATTAAGTGAATTTTTCACTAACCTTACAATTATGAGATGGATATATATACACCTTAACTTAATATATACAAGCAATGCTGCATCAATCAGCTTAGTCATCATATCGCCTTGGGACAACAATGGCTCTTCCTCTTCTAGATTTTGTAACACTAATTCCATGGCGATCGTGTTTTATAAAATAAAAAGAGCATTTGTTAAGTACTTTAAAAAAAAATCCCTTCTTTTTTAATCTAAATAAGTTAATTTTTAATTCTTAAAAAAAAAAGATTTTTAAAAGAATTAAGAATTAAGATTAAAAAGGAAGGGAAAATGACCTGGTCAAAATAAGAAATATTAAATAAATATTGTTAATTGGAATATTAATTAGAATAGTGTTATTGGAATTATTGTTATTGTTATTAATTGGAATAGTGTTATTGGAATATTAAATATTATTTGTTATATTGGGTAAATCTCTAGGAGCGCTCCATTTTTCAATATTAAACATACACTCATAAAACATATACCATTTGAAAGCTCACATTTTTCTGAGTCTAAAAATGTAGTAATCCAAAAGTATCAATAGCAAATAAAAAGTAACTACGTTTAAATATAAAACCCTATACCGATCAATTTGTGATGCGTGATCTTTACGGGGCTCCGCCCCCGTACCCCCGAGACCTAAATTATACAAATGATAATGTAATAACATATTTATGTTAGGTATTGTTAGCATAACAATTACCAAAAATACCATCTTACAACACAGACTGAAGATTTATAACTTAGCCAACCTTTATAATGTAATTAATTACGTCACGTGTCAAACAATTAAACGTAGTTACTTTTTATTTGCTATTGATACTTTTGGATTACTACATTTTTAGACTCAGAAAAATGTGAGCTTTCAAATGGTATATGTTTTATGAATGTATGTTTAATATTGAAAAATGGAGCGCTCCTAGAGATTATCCTTATATTGTTTTAAATTTTATAAGGCTACATATAATTCTACTACCTATTGTTACACCATATTAATTAAATTAGTCTAAATTAGCTTATGTATTTATTAAATTGTTTCCTTTACTAAAAAGAATAAGTTTAACTCGATTTAATTTGTATTTTTAGTTTCGATTAAGTTGTAATTATTTTATCTTATGAGGCCTATTCCTAAATAATTGTTAAAGCGTGATCTATAGTCAGCTATAAATAAAAACATATATTAATTTATTATACATTCTGATATTTTATTAACCAGTTTAATGACAAAATATCAACTGCGACTTACGAGAGGATATAAAAACATGGTCAGTAGCAGAAGGCATCATAAGGAATATATATACAGGGTGTCCCAGAATTAACTATCTATTTCAATGAAATCGGACAAATTTTTTAAAACACCCTTTTATTTATGTTTATCATGTTTAATATGTGTTAAAAATGTATAAATTTCTAAATTTTTTTTCATAATTTTATTTTCATAATTTTTTCATTATCTGGTCCAATGAAAGACGTCTGAAGTCATAGAATGGCAAAGAGACTCTCCAAAAGTTAACGTGTGGCTTGGAATGACCAAATCCAAAATTTATGGTGCTCCATCGTTGAAACACAACATTATCAAGAATGCCATCATCAGAAGCTGTGGTTCGAGAAACTGCTGAAGCATATGAAGGTAGACGGTACCTGTTACAGTTGCTTCCGCAAAGAAGAATGGGCCATAAATTTTGGATTTGGTCATTCCAAGCTACACGTTAACTTTTGGAGAGTCTCTTTGCCATTCTATGACTTCAGACGGTTTTCATTGGACAGATAAAAAAAATTATGAAAATAAAATTATGAAAAAAATTTAGAAATTATACATTTTTAAACATATTAAAACATGATAAACATAAATAAAAGTGTGTTTTTAAAAAATTTGTCCGATTTCATTGAAATCGATAGTTAATTCTGGGACACCCTGTATATGACTCAACTGCATACTGTATACATACATTATATTAAATATCTGAGTTTACTGCACCAAATAAAATGTCGATATAAAACTGAAACTGGAAACAAATTTAATTGAAAAAACTGAAATTGGGAAAAGCTGAAAACTGAAAAAATTAAAAAAACTGAAACTGAAAAGACAATAACTGAAATCGAAATCCAAATTAATATTTTGCTTTCACAAAAACTGAAATAAAAACTCGAACCGATGCAGATATCAGTTTACACCCCTTCTTTTTCCGCTTGATCCTGTTATTTTGAATTCTTTCAGATCAGATTTAGATAAGAAAGGCAAGCTGCTAAAACTGGTAGCTTTTCCACGTGGATTATAAAATATATATATATATACCGGGTGTCCGAGAATTATCTGTACAATTTTTGGCTGTTATTAAAAGTCAACCATGAAGTGTAGAAATTCCAGTGTTATCCCATTTTACAGAGAAACTCATTAAGTTTTTTTCTGATAACAAGTTTTGACAAGTTTTTCT